>PVHX01009505.1:0-75977 GCA_004024805.1 Geosciurus inauris
GCAATACAGCACCCTTCACAGCACAAGAGACACAAGAGACTGGCCACTGCAGGCCTGGAGAGGAAGGGGCGAGAGCCAGGGCCTGTGGGCCCCTGAACGGGGAAGCGGAGGCGGAGCTCTCTCCCCAGGGGCCATGCAGAACCTGGCAGCAGGAGTCCCTGCAGGGGCTCAGCCTCAGCGTACCAGGACTGTGTGTGGTCTGCTCCCAAACGCTTCTTTTTTGCCCCCCAGTACCAGGGGTTGAACCCAGGGGCGCTTAACCACTGAGCCACGTCCCCAGCCCTTTTTTATATTTTATTTTGAGACAGGGCCTCACTAAGTTGCTGAGGCTGGCTTTGAACTTGTGATCCTCCTGCCTCAGCCTCCTGAGCTGCTGGGATTACAGGCTTAGGGTCTTCTCTCAAACAAAACTCACAGGATTGAGGCGTGGCTGATGCCAAGTACCAGGCCTTTTTCTCAGGGTTGAGGCCCAGTGGCCAGGCTAGACTCACGTGGCTGCCCAGAGGGTCCGCATACAGATACCCCCCACCCCCGGCTCCCCAGGGGCCTGCCAGCCTTGCCTGGCCGCCCGCAGGGGTGGACGCTGCTTCCTGAAAGGATGTTGTTGCCAGTGGCCACTTCGTCATGTCTTTATTTTTATTAAGTTTATTGTCACTGCTCTTAGCTTCACATTACGATTCCATGTTTGTCAAAGTTTTTTTCAATTCTCATTTTGGTAAAATAAATAGAGATAAACGAACTCTAAGTCGGCGCTCTCTGGAGCCTGTTAACTTCATGATTGAGTTTTCGCATCAGACCTGTGAAGACCCCACCCACGCGGTGCTTGCGGATGCACAGCAGGCGCTGGGGCTCCCGGGCCAGGGAGGGGCGCACCTCGCCCCTCCAGAGCCACCTGCACTTCGCCAGTGGTGGTTTTGTCTCCAAACCAAGAGAAATGCAAGTGAGGTTGCAATCGAGCTGAACCTCAGCTACGGTAGGTCAGCAGCTCTGTGTGGTGAAGTTCAGCTTCTGGAAGGTTCCAGGGTTTACCCACTGGAGATCCCCACAGAGCTGAGGGGGTGTGGAGGGAGGAGGGTAGAACGTGTGGGGGAGTCAGGACTTTCTAGGGCCTTCCAGACTCCAGGCTCTTGTGTTCCCAGGCGAGGGGAAGGGCCTTCACCCTGGGACCTCCTGGTGGACAGCTCATTTCCAGGCAGCAGAAGGATCTCCTCCTCCGTCCTGCCCTGTCCACCCGTCTGGCTCTGGGGTTGGCCCAGTGCTGCCTCAGGGCTCCATCCACCTGGAAGACAGTCTTCCAAAACAGAGCGGTCGCCCCACGTGAAGGGCCTGGCCGCCTCGTCCTGACTCACTCAGACCCCACTATTACTGGTCTCTGATTGGCAGAATCAATTAAGCCATCTCATTCCTCATCTCTGAAAGATCCTGATTCCCAAGGAAAATGGACACGCTTTCCAAACGCCGTCGTTGTGGCTGTGCTGTCTGTGCATCGGCAGCCGTTCTGTGCTCCCTCCCAGGGTCAGCCACCCACAGGGCTCCCTGGCACTGCCCGTGCCCACACACACAGCAGGCGGGCGGGCCCTACAGTGCTTCTGCATCACGGACTGCAAGATGCAAGCCTGGTCACACCGGCGTGGGGCAAAGGGCTGAAGAAGGGCTGTCACCACCCACAAACCCGCTGGGGTTCTGTGCACCTTGCACCTGCGAGTGACGAGTGCTCGGCAGGGAGGCCACGGCACCCATGCACACGTGCACCCGCGGCGTGGCCAGGGAGGCTGTGCCTGCAAGTGTGTACCTGTGTGCGGGCACAGGCAGGGACCTGGGGGTCCTGGCCACGGTCACTGCCTGCGGGGAGAGCAGCACTTCAGGGACTGGCCTGCAGGGTTGGGACAGTGGCTGACTTGTGAGGACCTCGTCGTGTGTCGAGAGCTGCAGAGCCAAGGGGCCCCTCCTGTGAACACCTTCCTGCGAGAAGGGCCCAAACCAGCGTCCAATGGCCTGGCGGTGCAGGGGAACCCCTCTCCTCACACACGGCCCCCAACAGGGAGGCCCGCGGCTGGGCGGCCCCGGAGGGCCAGCTCGGGGCTGCGTCCTTCCGCACTACTGGCTGTGGCGTCTCCTCTTCCCTCCCTGTTCTCCGCCATCTCCAGCCTCCTCCAGCCTGCTCCCAGCAGCTCAGGCCTTGAGGGGACAGCGGGGCCGGGCCAGGCTGGTGGGGGTCACTCTGGGGCCCACGGGAGCCCCAGCACGGCTTCTCGGCCAGGGCTGTCTGTAGCTAGTGCTCTGATCACATGGGAAGTAAGGCGAGTCCGCCCCAGGGAGCTGCGGAAGGAAGCGGGCCAGCAAAGGGCCAGGCGCAGGCTGTGCCCCAGGAGTCGCGGAGCCCGGGTGCTGGTTCTCGGCGAGAAGTGACGTCAAAACAAAGCCCTCCCCTTCCCCGGACCTTCTAGACATTATAGCAAAGAGAAAAAAAGAAAGCACGCAGCCCCTCCTCAGTTGGCAGCAGCTAGGTCAGGAGCTGGCGTCTGCAGCGGGCCACACCTGCAGCGAGCGTGGGGTTCACTGTATACATGGTGGCCGCAGCTGGCAGGAGCCCGGTGCCACTATCTGACGCGCTTCTCCACCGAGTACACGGAGATGTAGTAGTCATTGCTTCCCACGGCCAGGTGGGGCTGTGGAGGAGAGCAGACAGGCCATGAGCAGGGAGGGGCACAGGCTGCCGCTAGCCAGGCCATGCCCGCCACCCACCTCCGCACTGAGAGGGGCACAGGAAGGATGGGTCCATGAACTGCCAGGTTTTGGCAGGATGAGGCAGAGCGCGCTGCCCACAGGGCCTGCTGTGCGCTTGGGCAGAGCTGCATGCAGCTGCACGGGGCCCACACTGCAAGGAACAGGCTGGCAGAACCTGATGGAAAATGACGGCCCGCGGCCCAGAGCTGCTGCCTCACCAGGAGGAGTGTGCCCCAGCCCTTTCTGCTGCAGGCTCCCCTGATGGCATGTGTGCAGGGACCAAAGGACACTGCTGCTGGCCCTCTGGCCTGAGCAACAGGGTGTGGTGGGCTTCCAGAGTGTGGGGCCGTGTCCCTGAAGTGGACCTCCACTCCTCATGCGTTCTGGACTGGGAGGGGAAGGCCCGAGGCCTGTGGGTCACTCAGGTGACCCATCCACCACGCCCACTGCCCCACCCTGGTGTGAAGGCACAGACCCAGTGCGGGTGGAAGGCCAGGCAGCTGATGGCCCCGACTCGCTGGCCCATGAAGCCATCGTAGTACTTGATGTTGTTGATCAGCTCGCCGTTCCCACTGTAGATGGCCGTGAACTGGTTCATGGAGCCGCTGCAACGGGAGGAAGAGAAGTTCGGGAGTTAGCTTCAGTCTCCTTTGGGTTGGGGAGACAGACGGGCCCACAGAATGGCTGCAGGACAGGCTGGCTGGGGATGGGCTGGTTGTGGTGGGGGTGAGGGGCGGGCGGGCCAGGAAGTTGGCCCAGTGTCCCCAGGCAGAGAATGGCCACTTGTCCGGCTGTCCTCAAGTAAGGACGCAGGCCTCCATCCCTGGAGACCCCTCAACAGTGTTCTGGGAGAGATGTGGCAGGGAAGAGGTCTGCTCAGGTTCACGATGGTACTTTAATCCTCCACTCCATCTTCCTCCAAAAGGCACAGAGACTGTAAATGTGGCAGGGCCGGGGACAGGGTGGCAGGGTGGAGGGGAGGCTGCAGGAGAGGCAGCACCTACCATGCGATCAGGTTCGCCTGGGGGTGGATGTCCAGGGACGTCAGCCCCTTCACAATCTGCAGCACATTCACAGACTCAGGCATCCGGGGATCAAAGAAGCGCACATCTCCATTGACGCTGCAAGAGAGGAACGCAGTGAGCCTGCAGGCCCTGCCTGGGGATGTCCCGCCCGTGTCCTGGAAGGGGCCTGGCTGGAGGACGGTGGCCCTGGATATGTGCAGTCTGACGTCCATTTGGACCTGCGTCTGAAAGCCAAAGCTGCCTGGACTGCCAGCACCCAGTGCTGCCCTTCCCCACTGGGCCCAGCAGCCAGGCCCTCACCAAGCTCCCCCCAGAGCAGAGAAGGGCTGCGTGCGGGGCCCAGGGCCACCGCTGAGCCTGCTGCAAATCAGGACACCCACCAGGGCTGGGGAAACAGCTGCAAGCCAAGAGCAGAGGAGTGAGCTGTGGTCACCAAGACTAGAGCTTGGGGAGCGGGGCCAGGGTGGTAGGAGATGGATCGGGTGGTGTCACACCACCTGCAAGGAGGCCCCTGTCTTCCACCCCTGCAGGGAACCAGCCCAAGAGCCGGCCGTTGTTTCCATGTCACCAACATGGAAGAAAAGGGCATCTCTTTGAAGGAGTGGAGGCTTTGTGACAGTGACTTACAATCTGCTGTCCCTTTAACAGGGAAATAAACGCCTGCTACTCTCAGCACAGTATTCACCGAGCAGCACTGAATCTATGCGGACAATGGCCACGTGCTGCAGCCCGGGGCGCCTGTGGGAGGGAGGGGAGCCGCGCCCCCGGGGCCCTTTCTGGCTGGCAGGTGTCTGGCGACCCTGTCTCTGCACCCTGGCCTTCCTGGCCAGTCCCCGTGCAGGAGTCGTCACTGCCCTGGGATGCCACCACTCCCTGCTTAAATACCAGGGACGTGTTTAAGTGGAGGAAAAGCGATGTTTTCACAGCAGGGCGCCCCCGAGCACCCCACTTACCTCACGCTCACGATGTGGCCCTCAGGGTGCTTCTGCAGGTGGGCCTTCACCACCCAGGCCGTGTGCTCCCGGTAGGTCATGACGCGGCTGCGGGGGAGGGCCTGGTCAGGCAGTGCCGGGCAGGGGCCAGCTCAGCTCCCTTCCCGGCACTCAGGGCTCTGGGCGCACAACCGTGCTGGCTCCACAAACAGGAGGCCACACGTGTGGCCCTGAGTCAAGGACAATGTACGTCTGTGGAGAGTGCTGGGCTGCCTGCACACGGGGCCCACAGGGCCTGTCCTTGTCCGTTCCCCCAGGGGCCCTGCTCCGGCGGGGACACAGCCTCTGCCCAGGTCCCGCTCTAGTGGGCACTACTGTGCCCTCCTTGAACTGGCTCTTGGCCTCGGGCCACTGTCAGGCCCACACCAGCACCACACTGTCACACTGCAGCCCAGGGTGGGGGTCAAGGTGTCCACTGCGATCCCCCAGGGCCCGTCCCTGGTCACCAGTGTTGCCCTCTGTGTCAGCGGGAGCACTGGGCCCGTGCGTTGCCCCTGCTGCCCCGGAGCTCAGGCACGCCTCCCCCTGCTGCCTCCCGCCACGAGTCTGGCCTCGTGGACATACTGGTCCAGTGGCCCAGGACCTGAGTCAGTGCAGAGAGCCCTCTAAGCCATTCTCACCCCTGGGAGCCACTGCCCAGCGTGGGGGAGACTGACCCCATGCAAGACGTAAATAGCAACATTCTCAGACTCCTGGGGACGGCAGGGGCCTGGCAGGGTAAGGACAGAGAGGAAGGAGCGGGCTGGTGGACTGTGGTGGGGCCGACGGCTGGAGGCAGGCAGGTCCCTGGAGGTGCAGAGCCCTCGTCTCCAGCCTGTGCCCGTTCCCAGCCGGGGAGCTGAGGGTGTCAGACCTTGGGGCGAGGAGGGCCCACTGTGAGCAGCGCTCAGGTGGGCAGGTGGCTCCGTCTGTGTGGCCTGCTGTCTGACAAGGCAGGACTTGTGAGGCCAGCACCGCCGGACACCCCGGGGAGCGGAGCTGGAGGCGAGGCCAGGCGCTGCCTTCTCCCCCAGCCGCCAGGCCCCGGTAGGAGCCAGGCTCCCCTCTGCTGGGTAAGCACTGAAGCCCCACTGGCCACTGGGGGCTGCCTGAGGCTGGGGGCCCTCCTGGGACCCTCTGGCCCTCTGTGGGGCCGATTCCCAAGTTCAGTGCCTGCCCGCCAAGATTGTCTTTTTTTTTTTTTGAGAGGATAGGGCTGCCTGAGTTCAAAGTTTGAGGACGATGGACATCCCACAGGATCGATCCTCTGAAGCGCAAGACTTGGCTGGCCCCAGTGGGCTCCCGGCATCGAGGCCGCCCTCCTCCTGATCTTGGACCCACATCCCCTGGGAGCAGCCAACCAGCTGCCCACAGTGCCCTGGCCTCCTGCCTGTCCTCAGGAGGTGTCCCTGGCTGCCTGAGTCGACAACCAGCTCAGTCCTGTCCCACTGTCCTGGCCATGAGACTGCGTCACCTCTGGTGGCCACCACTGTGGCTCCTGGCCTGTCCCTGTTGGCGCTGAGCCTGCTTTCCAGGAAGCAGTGGGTGTCCAAGAGACACCAGGCACAGGGCCACAGGGCTGCCCTGCCCAGGCCACTGATGCTCTGCCCTCTCCTGATGAGGGCCTTGAGCCTCAGGCCCCTGGCCCTGGCCGAGTGGCAGCACTCAGAATAGCAGTGTCACCGCTCAGTGCCACGCTGTGCCCACACGTGCCCTGACTCCCCGATGCTCACGCCACAACCGAGGAGCCGGCAGCCTCCTTGCCGGAACTCCAACACTGCTGTCCACTGCAGGCACAGGCTCTGGTGAGCCCAAGGCCTGTCCACCCACCTACACGGCCACAGGGACTGGCCTGCACGGGATGTGCCTGGCTGGAAAGCTGCCGCAGGCTCCTGGGGAAAGCACTATGTCCTACTGAGCGGCTGGGGGCAGCAAGGTGACTCCTGGTGTGTGGAGGGGGAGGGGCTGCGAGGTGGGGGCGGGGCGAGCTACCATTCGCTGAGCGCCATCCTTCTGTCGTAGACACGGATGGAGCCGTCACCAAGGCCAGCCACGATGAGCGACCGGTGGGAGTCACAGGACAGGCTTGTCACACAGCTGTCGGCGCCCGTGGGGATGTCCTGGCCCAGACAGAGAGGACTGAGATGAGGTACGGCCACCCCCAGCCCACATGGGCGTCAGCTTCCTCCACCTGCACGAGGCCATCGAGGCCATCGAGGCCACTGCAGGCCCGAGGAACCCAGATGGGAGAAGGGCAGGGCTCCCAGGACTCAGGGCAGACGGATCTGCCTGGAATCTGCCCTGCACCTGCGCCTGGCTAGGGCAGGCCAAGCCCAGGCAGCACCTGCAGGCACCTCGGGGCTACCTGGCTACTGGCCAGTTAAACTTCCCGACAATATCTCCCCTTTCCTGAAGAGACAAAGCACACCTGGGTAAGGAGAAGCCCCTGTTGGCTCCCGATTAGCCAGAGAGGGTGGGAGTCGGGCCCTGCTTCCTGGCGGCCACGGAGCTGTACACGGCAGGAGTGGCCGGCGTGGGGGCAGCAGGAACAGGGGCCTTGGCGGGGTGTGCTTTCTAATCCCAGTGGGATGCTGCGGGAAGTCTGCACATGTGGACCCTCTGTGTGAGGTACAGGCCTTTGCAAGAGCCCCCACTTCTCCCTGAACCTTGGGGCAACGAGACACCTGGGGAGGCGCCGGGACCACAGCTCTGAGTGGAGAGCAGCTGAGAGGGCGTGGGAGCAGGTGGAAGGCCAGACACTTCCCCTCCATGGGAAACAGGCTGGGCGTGAGGGCCTCCACGCTGCACCCTGAGGCCTGGGCACCCGTCAAGCCCAGGAGCACAGCGGAAGCTTTGGTGCCATTCTGGGGTTGGCGGCCAGGACAGCAGGAGGCTGATCACAGCAATCTTGAGAGGAAGTGACCTCGGGCTGCAGCCCTCCCAGGCCTTCCAGTGCCAGACAGCAGGGGTCCAGCCTCACGTCCTGTCACCCCTCCTTCCCGGCTGCTGTGCAGCACTGTGGAGCAAACAGCCTTCCTGCCAAAGGGGCCTGTGCCTCTCCACCTGTAGGGAGGATGGGCGAGGCTGGGGAGGGTCCCTGCCCTGTGCCTCTCCAGGACTCTAGAGGAAGGGCGTCCTGGACTAGAGCCCTCAAGAGCATCCCTGTGGTACTGTGGTCTCGCCTCTGCTCCTAAGGAGGTGTCACAGCTGGATGTGTGGACCACACGGGTGGCCTGTGTGGTCCTTTCCAGTGCCTTAGGTAAAACCAGCAGAGGTCCTTTGATTAAAACTGAAAAGAAAAGATGCTTTAAGGGGCTAGGAGTGTAGCTCAGTGGCACAGTGTATGCTTAGCACACGTGAGGCCCTGGGTTTAATCTCTAAAAAAAGGCTTTACAAAGCACACAAGTAGTTAATCTTCTAATTTAAAATAGTTCGCCCTGCTGATTTCTGATATTACCTAACCTGCACAGATAAGACAATATTTGGAAATGATTAGGATCAGCTGAGGCTTAATCATGCCGCAGCGCAGTGTCAGGTGCCGTGGTTAATGTGCAGCCAGGGCTGTGATCAGCTTCCCAGGCCGGGAGTCTGGTTCCCGCGCAGCAGCAGGCGCCATCTTGCCCATCTGCTTCCCTGGAGGGCTGAGACAGGCCCAGGCTGAGCTTGCTCTGCAGACCTGGGTCCTGGTTCTTTGAGCAGGGGTCTGTTCTGTGCAGGGGGAGTGTGGAGTGCCTGGGAGACAGGGGAAGGGGCCACACAGGGACCAGGTACTTGTGGGGCTGGCCATGGTTACCTGCACCTTCGTTTCACGGTCAGTGTCCCAGATCCGGACGATCCGCACATCCCCTGAGCTCATGAGGAGGCCAGTTTCTTGCTCCCAGTCCACCACCATCCCAGCTCCTGGGAGACACAGTGGGACAGGGGTCAGTCCCTGGACACCAGACAGGACAAGGCTATCCCGGGCAGCCACTGAGTTGGCAGCTGCGAGGAGCTGCCACCCCTCGCAGCATCGGGCAGGTCCCTGCCTCCTCCTGAGCCCAGGCTGGTGCAGTTGCAAGCCTGCTCCAGAACCTGCTATGCCTGAGGCATCTGCGAGGGGGACAGCACTAGGGCCCCAGCCCTTGGGAGGCTGAGGTGGGAGGACCATGTGAGTCCCGGAGTTCAAGACCAGCCTGGGCAACGCAGAGAGGCCCAGGTTCAAAAAAGAGAAAGAAAAGCAAGGAGAGTGTCCTTTTCCATCGGAACTGGACAGGGAGTGACTTTTATATTCAGAGTAGTTTCTACTTAAAACACAAATATTTTATGTGCGTGGTGCTGGGGATGGAGCCCAGGGCCTTCCGCACGCTAGGCAAGTGGCCTACTGCTGACCAGCATCCGCGGTCCAACATGACTTCAACCGTTTAGTCATGCATGTTTTAAGTGTACATGAAGGAACACGATGCAAATAAACCCCTAAAGCCACCACCAGATCTAACAGTCACTAACATTTTGTTTTGGGGGGTGGCTGGGGGTGAACCCAGGGCCTCATGCATGTGGCACTCTACACCGAGCTGCGCCCCAGCCCCAGAGGCACAGTTGCAGACACAGTGACAAGCCCTCGTCTCCTCTGCTCCAGGGGCCCGGTGGCTTCTATGTGTGCACGTGCCTGTGAACTGCACCACCTGCCTCCACACTCCAATGCCACGCAGCGTCCGCAGCATGGAGCCTGGCCTCTAGCAATGTGCCCTTCCCCTTGATGTTCTGTGGGGTTTTCAACCCGGTGCAGACGGATGCGGGTGTTCTTTAAACTTCTGTGTGGCACTGCATTGCAGCCACGTTAGCTGCTCCCGTGTGGAAACCACACTGCAAGCCACACCTAAGCGTGTCCTCTTGCGCAGTGAGAAGCCCTGGAAGGGAGCTGCGGGGCCCCGTGCTGTGCACAGCACAGGTTCTCCAGCTGTGGCCGCCTCGTAACAAAAAGGAGGGAAAAGGAAGAAGGAGTGTCCACACGGTCTGGCCCATGTGGTCAGCTGCCTGGGCACCAGGCAGACTAAGGTCCAGGATGAGGGCCTGTGGGGGAGCTGGGCAGGGCTCTGGCTTGGGAGGGGATGTTGGGACTGGCACCTGTGACCACTGAGAGGAGAAGGAACCTAGAGCACAGGAGTCACCCCTCTGGTGACCAGAGAGCACTCCCCAGGATCTGGCTCAGCCTGTGTCCTGGCCCTCCTGGACCCTGGGCCTTTCAGCTGTTCCTGCTGCCTCCTTCCAACCACGAATCCACAGCCTCGCACAGTCTGGGCTCTACCCTCTGGCCACCATCGTCTTTTCTTCAAATAGTTCTTGAACGCTTTCCAAATAGCCTCCATGGAAAAGGAAGACATGGGGAGGAGAACCGGGAACCCGAGAGCCGCAGCACTACTGGGACCTGGGCGTCCCTTGAGGAAGGGCCAGCCCACCCGCATGGAAGCCACGTGGACATGGTACCAGCCTTGTGGCATGGGGTGGGGCAGGTGGGGCTTGACGGCAGCTTGTGCAAAGCCAGAAGCCCAAGTCTAGGTGTGCCTGGACGGGGGGTTTGCAGCTTGAGAGACCCAGTTGGGTAGAGATGTGGAAGTCCTCCAGGACAGTGCTGATGTCTGTCCATCTGTCCTGCAGAGGGAAGCCAGCCCTATATCCTGGGGGATACCAGCTGGCAGGCAGCCAAGCATGCCGCGTGGAAGTCTTGGTGGAGCAGAGGGAGTTCTGGAGGGGAGGCTGATGGGCCCAGGTGAGTGTAGCTCGCTGACCAGTTCAGTGTGCTTGTGGCCCTCATCCTGGGCACTGGACAGGGAGACGTTGCCCCTGTGCTCAGGAGGTGCACGGCACGCTGACCAAGGGCCTCCTGGAGCACACCGAGGGCGGCCCTGGCAAGCACTCCCGGCAGCAGGGACGCCTGGCTGAGTAGGCCGGCAGCTCTAGTCTTCTCCTTGCGAGCCAGGGGCCTTCATCCTTACCAGAGGCTGAGTCTCCCAGTTCAGGTGCCGGCACGGTCAGGTGCTAGGAAGAGCCTTCATTCACCCTGGCTTGCAGGTGGTGGGGGAACAGGAGCAGTGGTCCCTGGGGGCCAGGGGCCTGCCCTTGGGAGCTGTCCAGCCCTAATCACCTCCCTGAGGCTCCTTCTTCCTTGGGAACGACTGTCTCCAGTCTCACTGGCCGACACACCGTGAGGTGCAGCCTTTGGACTTGTGCTGAGGGTAACTCATCCTGAGATGCACTCAGTTTCAGAGAAGGGTTCTCGCCTGCCCCAGGGAGGCCATGTCACACCCCAGAGGAATACTTTACAGGGAGGCACAGCCCCAAGACCAGTACAGCACGTGCCGCAGGGCTTCCAGGTGACGCGTGACCCCCATGGAGCCCTCGCCAGGCGGCAGGCCTGACCCACGGAGCCCTCGCCACGGTGGCACTCTTCCATGGTGCACTTCCGCTTGTCTAACAGCCTCTTCAGTAGGTTTGAGTTGGAAACAAAATTCAAGAGCAAGGGCAGGGCCTGGCAGCTCAGGGCACTTCCCGAGCCCCCTCTGACCAGGACAGCAGCCCACCTTCTCTGAAGGTCGGCTGCCCTGAGAGGCGACCTGCTCTGCGGTGATCTCAGATCAGCACAGAGCTGTCAGATAAAGGCTGCCACCACCCCTTGCTCCTGGAGGGGCAGCGGGTCCTGCTGCTGGTCTCCGGGGGCCTCTGACCAGCCCTGCACTGCTTCCAGCTCTGGAGGGCGGGAAGAGAGACGACAGATTCCTCCGGGTTGATGGGAAGTGGCCCTTCCCTTCCCAGAAGGCAGAGTGGAGGATGTGACTGACAGCGGCAGCGTGGCAAGCCCTGCCCCTGGAGGACTGGTGGTTCCTGGCGCCCAGGCCTGCCACTGCGGGGATGGGAGGGGCTGCTCTCCACTGCCTTCCTGGTCTTGCCTATCCTCCAGCGAGGGCCTGTGCTGGCAGCCTGGTTTCCTGCCCCGGGCCTCTGACACAGGTTCAAGCCCACCCCTGGTTGGATGAAGGCTGCCAGGGCGGAGGAAGCTCCCTGAGGAATGGCTCTAATTCCAGCCAGGCAAACGGAAGCCGTGGGGTCAGAGCTGTGGGTCCCAGCTCACCCATGCCTGCTCATTGCCTCCCCAGGAGGCAGAGGCCGATCCCTGCTTCACTCAATCCTGATACAGGCCCTGGATGTGTCCCGACACACAGCCTGACTCCTCCCTTAAACAGAGACAAGGCAGGGATCACCATGACTGAATGAGGACATGCATGTCAGAGCAGCTGCGCCGCGTCCCAGGCCCGGCACCAGAACCGAGCAGCCCCCACTCCCTTGGAGCACAGCTTCAGACCTCGGTCCTCGCCAGCCAGTGAGTAGGCGCCCAGCTGCGCGGCCAGTCCACAAGGACCTCCCAGACGTCTGGGAGCTCTGGCTGGGGCCTCTTCATGGCCACGCCCAAGCCTTCAGGCAGCTGCCCTGCATGCTCCCGTTGCTCCAGTTGATGGGTATTAACGACTGACCAAAGGCTTAGGCTCACGTCCATGTCCATGGCAAGGCTGGGCCCCCTCACTGCTCTCGGGGCCAGGGTGGTGGGACAGTCCTGCTCCTGTCTTGCCCAGGCAGCCTGGTGCTCCGCCCTGGGAACAGGGCCTGCCTGCCTGAGGGCTTGGAAGGACAGTCTGGTTCTGCCTGTGTCTTGGGAGCAGAGCCAGGAGGGCCCAGTGCTGTCCTGTGGCACCAGCTTCTGATGTCGGGGGTCCAACCAACCACTGGAACAATGCGGCGAGGCTGTGCCCCAGCCCACACAGGGAGCCTCTGTTCTGTCTTTAGGGTCTCAGGGAAAGTGGTTTTGTTGCTCCTTCCTAATACCTGCCCTTGCTCCCTGTTAGTTTAGTTTGGTTTTCTCCCTGGAGATTAGATATTGAGTCTCCTTATAAAACTTTTAGAGGTCAAGGTCCATCTTGAGTTTTCTCAATCATATTCCCTTCATCTTTTTGTTTTGAAAATTTTTTAGTTGCTGATGGACCTTTATTTATATTTACCTCTTTATATGCGGTGCTGAGGATCGAACCCAATGCATCACACGTGCTAGGCAAGTGCTCTGCCACTGAGCCACAACCCCGGCCCCTTCCCTTCATCTTGAACTTCTGATATAAGAATTCTTTCAGGGCTGGGGTTGTGGCTCAGTGGTAGAGCACTTGCCTAGCATGTGTGAGGCACTGGGTTCGATTCTCAGCACTGCATATAAATAGGTAAATATAAATAAAGGCCCATTGACAACTAAAAATATATTAAACAATAATTCTTTCAAAACACTGAGATGTGAGTCCAGAAGGTCCCCTCCTGGCACATGTCTCCCTAACACCCTGTAGGCCCTGGGGCACGAGGACAGGCAGCTATGACTCCACTAGGCTGGCAAAGGGCCATTAAAGACGGGCTAGGAGAGAGCACTCGCTGAAGGAGGGTCTCCCGTGGACCTAGTCTGCAAGCTACAGACCCAGAGGCACACTGGCTGCCTGAAGAGTGAGGTCCCCTGGCTTAGGATCTGTCTCAGTACAGGGTCCAGACAGAAGGGGCTCATTTTGATATTCTCTGCAGGAGGGAAGGGCAGAGACAGAACTGAGAACCAGGGCTGGCCCCACAGGGACAGTGGGCTAGGAAGGACACGGACGGGGAGGTCACAGGCAGGAAGAGCAGCCGGTGGCTGGACCCACTCTTTGGCCTCATTGAGCTGAAGGTCGGCCTCCTCCGCCTGCGTGTCTGGCTCTCTAAGGTCCACCTTGCAGTGAGTGGCCCAGCTCTGTGCCAAAGGGTGGCCATTCCAAAATGCACAGAGGGCTCTGGAAACCCAGACCCAGACAGTCTGACCCGGTAGCCCGCCCAAACTGCTTGATGGCGCAAAGCCATGCCTAGAGCTGCTTCTGTGGCCTCGGCTTTCACCGGCCCAGGCAGGCCACCAAACTGGTCCCCAGGAACATGTGACATCAGCTGCTCAGGGCCAGCCAGCCACAATGTGCTTCCAGGTCACACTCAGCTTCACACCAGGACAGGCGTGACCAGAGCTCAGGGCCACACCCAAGACTCAGAGGGCACTCAGACCTCTGAGCCTATGACCCTTGTGCCTGTTGGGGGGGCATTCGCTGATGATCTGGGGACTCTGACGGGAATGGGGGCTGGCAGGGAGCTAGTACTGCAGCTCTGGACTTTCTCCCTGGAGGGCCAGACCCACCTCGTGTGGTGGGCAGCATGTCTGAAAGCCCCTGCCACGCGGTCACCATCTCTGGGTTCTTCTCCAAATCTGCAAAGTTCTTCCAGACCCTGATGGCGCCATCATCTGGGGAGGAGAGAGGGAGGAAGTGACCCTACACTCTGTGCTGGCCTCGCCTACACCCCGCATGGGGTCAGATCCCTGGTCTGGGCGTTGTGCTCAGCATGCCCAGCAAGGGGACCTGCCCAGGGCAGCCCGGCACTCAGAACGCCTGTTCCCACAGCCCTGTTGCAGTGTGGGACTCTGGGTACTCACTTCCTGTCAGGCAACCCAGGAAGCTGGCTGCAGGGCGGTGGGACCTATGGTCTCCGGGCATCTGGAAGGCGCAGAGCTTGCCGGGAGCCAGCTCGGGCTCGGAGCTCACAGCCTTCAGCTTCCCCCAGGGCGGGGCCAAGGGCTTAGTCAACGCTGGGAGGCAGGCTCAGGCCTCACCTCTGCTTTCCCCTGTAGTTCCTTCAGTTTTTCATCTTGTAAGACTCATTCTCTCCAAAACCTTTAGGCCTCACCTTGTCCGCACCTAGCTTGGTGCTCTGCACATAGACCAGCCTGATGTTGGAGGTGAGGGTGGCCCTAGGGCTCCCCACAGACACAGGAGGGAGGCCCTCAGCGTCCTCCAGCAGACACACCGGGGTGTTGTCTGTGGTGAGCGTGTGAGTCCCTGAGCCTTCCTCCCAGGACCCACTCTTTGGCCTCATTGAGCCAAAGGTTGGCTTCCTCCACCTGCATGTCTGGCTCTGTAAGGTCCACCTTGCAGTGAGTGGCCCAGCTCTGTGGCTCCCCACATGGGGCCACTCTTAAGGAGCCCGCCCCCTCTCCTTGCCTTTGGTGATCAGAAATGCTCATGTCTGAACTGCCCTAAACCTTGGCTGGGCCTTGCTGGCCCTGACCCACTGTGCCGATGCCCACAAGGAAGGACTGGCTTTGGATACGGACTTCATTCTACCAGTCCTGAGATGGCTCTGCCTGGAGGAGCAGCTGCCAAGGGACGTCAGTCACAGGGAACCCGCAAACACTGTGAAAGAGATGTCACTAACAAGAAACAGGCCTCAGTGGCTCAGATGCCCAAGCCCAGGACCAGGGCTTCTTGTCAGCAGGAGGCCATCATGGAGTCACAAGTGCCCAAGGAAATGACAGCCAATCTTGGGAGAGCGGTGTGGAGCACTGCTGCTCCCAGGCAAGGGTGAAGGACGGCACTCCAGGCTGAGAATAAAGCCCAGAGAACCTCCAGTGAGATCCACCTCCACCGCCAGCTGAGGGGCACCCTTCCAGAGAAGGCTGACTTGCAAAGGAAGGAGGGATGCGTGCCCTGGGCCACCACAGCCAGCCAGTGAGCGGCTGCCCACTGCCTGTCCCAGGAAGGCCAAGGGGACAGAGGCTGGCAGGATGTTTCCTGGAAGCATGGAAGGGCCAGGGGCCCCAGGTGAGAGGTCACTGTCCAGGAGTTCTGCTAATACTGCCATCTCTGTGCTCCTGCCCTGGGGTCCACATCCTTTCATAAACACCCCCACTTTTTTGGGGGGCTACTGGGGATTGAACTCAGGGGCACTGGACCACTGAGCCACATCCCCAGCCCTATTTTGTGTTGTATGTAGAGACAGGGTCTCACTGAGTTGCTTAGCGCCTCGCCATTGCTGAGGCTGGCTTTGAACTCGTGATCCTCCTGCCTCAGCCTCCTGAGCTTCTGGGATTACAGGCGTGTGCCACTGTGCCCAGCAAACACCCCACTTTTAAACTTCATTTTTACTTTTTTGGGGAGCTGGGTTGGAACCCAAGGTCCTGTGCACGCAAGGGAAGTGCCCTCCCGCGGAGCCGCCCAGCCCCAGCCTCCCAGTGTTGCAGTGCCCTTTGTGAGAAGACAAACTGCAGAAGTGTGTCTCGGGAGCCTTGGGACTGCGTGTCTGTCCCGCCACCCGCTCTGCACCCAGTTCAGATGCATCCGGCCAGGTCCACTCACCTGTGGCTGTCAGGAGAAGGGAGCAGTCCTGGCCATTCAGGTACTCCATGGCAGTGACCCTGGTGTACCGCGGGTTTCCGTTGTGGAAGTAGTCCAGCTTTTCCCCTTTCTCCCAGTCCCAAAAACTTGAGGGAATAAGAGGAACAAGACGGCCATTAGGGAAATGCAGACGGAGTCACGGCAAGACGCTGCTCACTCACCAGGCGCAAGGAGGAGCTGCAGCCCTGAGCATGGGGCACAGGTCCGCCTCCCCCGTTTGGCCCACCCAGGGACGGAGAGAGGAGCAGGGCGGCACGTGCACCACGTCCACTGCAGTGGTGGGGGCAGAGTGCTTCCCCTGCTGGGGGAAGAGGGCTCTGGGCAGCTCCTGCTCCGCCTCGCCCTTGCATGCCGCTGTGGACATGCTGTGTCCCTGAGCCAGGCACGGGCGAGGGTGTGGGACTGCTGCGGCCCGGGGGCGCGGGCTCTGGGCGGTGCGCGGCGATGTCCAGGGTGGGACGTCGCGTCGTGCGTGTCTTACCACAATTAAAAACCGGAGAGCGAGTGCGACAGTGGGCGCTTTCTGAGTCATGGCACTGCCCTGCCCTGCGCAGCCAGGCCGGCTGCCAGCGCCTTCTCCCGGGTGCTCTGTGGGAGCCCTCAGCAGGCGTCTCTTTCACAGAGGGGGTCTGGCCCGTGGGACGCAGGGGAGGGCACACAGACGCTGGGCACTGGTGCTGTCCCCGGGGAGGGTCAGTGAGCAAGGCCTACCAGATGCTGTCCTTGTCAGCCACGGCGATACATGGTGTAAAGGGGTGGAACTTGACCACGGAGGGGACGCCGGGGTTCCTGTTCAGAAATATCTGGTCATCCAGTCTGGTGATGCCTGCCAAGGAAAAATGCAGGATGGGCCAGGGCCGGCTTGTAGACGGCAATGCCAACGTTTCAGGATGGCCGGTGCCAGTGCTTGTGTCTAGGGGCCAGGAGAGGCACGAAGGTGACCAGGGCAAAGCAGGACCAGGGAGGGGCTGGAGCACACCCAGGATGGAGCATCCCAGGGGCAGAGCTCCTGGCACAGAGCCGGGTCTCGGTGAGCACGCCCTCCACGCTCTCACGTCAGTGCCAGCAATGTTCATGCGTGCAGGTCTGTGGCTGAGGTGTTCGTGAGGAGTGCCCCAGACGGCAGAATGAAGCCGCCGGGCAGTGACCTGGAGGGACTCAGGGCTGGGACGGGGCAGCCACCACCTACACCACATTCAGGGGGTCTTCCAGTCCAGAAAGAGGCTAGCCAAGAATCATGTGGTCAGCGGTCCGAGGCTAGCCAGAGAGGGTGCGGGTTCCTCACCAGGCCTCACGCCAGCATAAGCAAATACCCGCTCAGGACGGGCTGAGACATGCTTCTGGTGGATAACAGGGGTTCGCTGGGACCAGCTGCAGTGCCCGCCCAGGGCTCGTCTACGCAGCCCTGAGGAGAGAGGCAGCACAGCCAGCTCTGACCACAGACACCTGCGGGGCCCTGGGCACCTGGCTGCTTTGGAGACCACATGCCTCCTTAGCCTGTGAGCACAACTCCAGGGTGGACAGAGGAAAGCCAGTGGCCCTGTGCACTGTGCCGGCATGGCCCAGAGTCTTCGTCTCTCCATAGGAGCGGTGCGGGGTGCTCAGCTGGAGGCCAGCCTACCCCTGCGCACAGCTGCTCTGCTGTGAGTGGCTGGCTGGCTTTGGCTGTGGGTCCTACATGGCAGCCTCTTTCCCTCACCCATGCTCTATGCTGTTCAGGTGGCCCTGGGACCACAGTGCCAAGGCTGGCAACCTCATTCGGTCGGCACTGCTCAGTGCTCAGCTGAGCAAGCAGCTCTGCCAACTCCTCCGTCTTCCAACTCTTTTTTTGGCACCAGAGATTGAACCCAGGGGTGCTTGACTACTGAGCCACATCCCCAGCCCTTTTTATTTTATTTTTTGTTTAGAGATAGGGTCTCACTAAGTCACTCAGGGCCTCGCTAAGTTGTTGAGGCTGGCTTTGAACTTGCGATCCTCCTGCCTCAGCCTCCCAAGCAGCTGGGATCACAGGTGTGCACTTGACTCTTCTTTCTTAAGTCAGCAAGCACCAGGCACAGTAAGGAGGAGGCTGATCTGTGAGGGAGGCTCTGCTCACAGGTGGAGGCTTGGCTTAAGTGGGAACAAGCCAGTGTCGCCTGGATATGCTTCTTTCTCAGCCAGAGTTTTTCTTTTCTTTTTTTTTGAGAGAGAGCCAAAATAGTGGGTATGGTTTTGAGCACTAAAGTATGAAGGGAGACACCTGGAAGCAAACACAGGACAAGAGAGCTGAGGACATGAAGGTCTCGGCGAAGGCTGCCGGCTGGGTGGGGCCCTGAGGGGTGGACTTTCCCAGCCCCCATCCCCTGGTGACCATGGTGCTTCTCTGGTTGATTGTGTTCGCCCGCAGGCCCCACCCGCAGGCCCCGCCCGCAGGCCCGCATTTCTACTACTGTTTACATCTTCCCCAGCACACAGGTGGCTCTCAAATAAGAACAGGCACAGCAGCCCCAGCGCTGAGCTCGTGCTGCCTGGAGAGGGCGAGGCCCCGCTCCCCTCAGCTGCTCCTGGTGCGGTGCCGAGTCCACGGCGTCTCCCTGCCCGGTGTGCTGCTGTTTCCAGCAGACCACCAGCTCCGCTTTTGTGTTTTTGACAAATATATCTTTTTTGTCACAAACACTGGAAAAGGGAATTCCTAAGTCTACTTTATAAAGATATTCTTCTTTTTTTTTTTTTTGGTACCGGGGATTCAACTCGGGGGCACTCGACCACTGAGCCACATCCCCAGCCCTATTTTGTGTTTTATGTAGAGACAGGGTCTCACTGAGTTGCTTAGCACCTCGCCATTGCTGAGGCTGACTTTGAACTCGCGATCCTCCTGCCTCAGCCTCCCTAAGTGCTGGGGTTACAGATTTGCACCACCGTGCCTGGCTGATATTCTTCTTCTTATGTCTAGAAAACTTGCTTTTGTTTCATGACTGGAAATGCCAGTCACATACCACCTCTGCAGCTGGGACCAACTGCTGGTTCTGGGAAGCTTGAGGTCCCCCAGCCCAGCCGGGGTGGGGGTGGCCATAGCCTCTACATCCCAGGCCGTGGTGTGTGTCCCGGGCCGAGGCTGCCTGGCTCTCAGCCCTGCTGGCCCTTGGGCACTCCCCCGGCAGTCCTCTGCGGAGGCAGAAGCCTACTGTCCTCAGTCCCTTGCTGCGTCCCACCCTGTGCTGCAGAGGAGGTGGCCAGCAATGGGGGTTCTGGCACCTGTTGCTGACTTGGGAGGTTTGATGCAAATGTGACTGAGCGCAGCTCGGGGTCCTGAAACTGCTCCCAGACCAGGTGGAGACGCTGGGCGAAGCCAGGCCTGTGCTTGGTTTCTGGTCCCAGGGAAGGAGACTCGGACCCCAGGGCCTAGGAAGCACATGTACCCTCTCTCTGGAAACAACATAGTGCAGAGGTCATGCTCCCCAAAAGGGCTGCCAGCAGCTGGGGCCTTGCTGACAGTGCCCCCTGGAGTGGCCCTGGCCATGGAAAGCGCAGTCCCAACAGCCCCTCTGCCCTGAGGTGCCCCTGTCCCCAGGCCAAACTCTCTGCTCCCAGCTCCTGCCAGCACAACTCTGCTGAAGGACGTAAAGGCAAGGGCGGCACAAAGGTGCCCTGGGGTGTCAGTGGGGTGGGGGCTGGACCAGGCTGCACATGGGCCTGGCAGGTGGCCTGCTCACAGGGCACCCTCTGGACCTTCTGCTCACCAGGGAGAAAGTGTACACACTCGCCCACCGGCTGCCCTTACCCTTCTGGATGAGCTGCTGCGCCTGCTTCCTGACGCGGGTGTTTCGCAGGAACCGCCACTCCCGCTCCTTGCGGATCTGGCTCTCCAAGTCGTGTTCTTCGGGGATCTTCAATGACAGAAAACACCCAATTACACTCAGCAACCAGGACAGGGTCCCTGTGCAGGTAAAGAGGCACGTGCTCCCCAGATGGGGCAGCTCAGGGCCATGCCTGCAGGGCACTCTCCACCCGTGCCCACTGGATGACCCTCCATCAAGTTGGCTGTGGGCAAGGCCGACAGCTCAGGGTGCCTGCTGAGACCCAGGAAGTGCCTCCTGGGCTGGCCTTGACAATGAGACCATCTGTGAGGTGCAGGGGTGTTTCTTCTCCTTACGCCCAGGGGTAAACCAGTGGACACTCGTTCCTAGCTAGAAAGCCACGTCAGTTGTAAAGTCCCCAAAGATAGACATTAAATAAATAACATACAACCCTGCTTCCTCCTGGCTGGTGGAGCAGAGGCAGGACCTCACACACGGCCGTGCAGGTCAAGAGCACACGTTTGTCATTCTAAAAGCCGCTCCTGAGGAGACGCTTGAGGATAAAGTGATCCGGGCACAACGGCCAGGCTTGGGTCCTTGGTGTGTGGCCCAGCAACAGGACAGCCACACACAGAGGACTGGGAGGCTCGGTGGCTCTTGCATGACCATGCTGACGGCTCTGCCTGGCATCCCTGCACTGGGCGGCCACGGCTTGTTCTCCAGCATTTTATCACCATGTTCCTTTTTCTTCTTAAAAATCACAAAACATAAACCCAACAAAGAAGCAATGACAAAAAGGAGGACAAAGAGGACATCCAAGCCCCGCGACAGGAGGAGTGGCTCCCCAGCAGAGCCTGGCTCAGAATGACCTTGGGCGGTGGGCTGGGTAACAGTGGGTTTCTCTTGTGACAATCCACAGTTTATTAGAAAAAAAGCGACAAATGACCAGTAATGTAGAATAACAAGGAGAAAACCAGAAAAGCCTGTGCAGAGGGAGGAGCTGCTCCGGGACACAACTCGTGTTTCTCCAGGAGCAAACTGCAGGAGGCCTAGTAGGTGCCGAGGGGGCCTGAGGAGACAGTTGCAGGACCCTGACCAGCTCTCTGTGGCAGGGGCACCTGGGGTGTGTCTGAGGCGCCGGGCACTTGGCTGTCTCTGACCAGCGGCATTGAGCATGTCCAGGCACAGGACAGCCCCTTCCCACAGGCGAGCCCTCAGAAGGGAGCCTGCTCCCGGGGACCCAGTTGAGCTGGAACCAGCAGGAACAAGAACCTAATGAAGCATCCCGAGTGTCCATCTGGGCATGGTCAGTTATGACTAAGAGGCTCACAGGATGGAGGGGCAAGAAAGGAGAGAGGAAGGTGCAGGGGAGGCAGGTGACAGCGGGTGGGCAGAGAGATGGGAGGTAATGGAGGGTGCCATGAGGGCAGCAGGCGCCAGCTGCTGGGGACACCTTGAGATGGAAGAGAGGAAACTGTCCAGGAGATCATTCCCCTTTGTGGTGGTTCCTAGGCCCCATGTCCCTCTTCCTCTGCACCATGAGAAACCTCTGGGAGCTGAGGAGCAATGGCCTACCCCGCCTGCGGGGCTCCTGGGGGCTGCGGTGGCAGAACCATGCTACACCATTAGGATCAGGACAGGCGCCAGCTTCCGCACCCCTGGGCTTCTCCTCAGACAGAAACCAACTATAGTTCTGCAGCCTCCCACAGAGACGCGACAGCTGAAAGCTGATGAAGCCAGTGCCTTTCCAATTGCAAAAAAAAATGGAAACACCAAACAAAAACCCTCAGGCTTGTGAACTGAAGAAGAGGGGTCCCAGAAGGTTGTGGGTAGCCAAGGGGGGGCACTTCACACAGGGGGGCTGGCAGGAGAACCTGCACATTTTGAGGCTGGGTCTTGTATTCAGACCTTTGAGTTTAAAAAGGCTCAAGGGAGCCGGGTGTGCTGGTGCACATTCTGTAATCCCAGCACTTTGGGAGGCTGAGACAGGAGAATCGTGAGTTCAAAGCCAGCCTCAGCAACAGCGAGGCACTAAGCAACTCAGTGAGACCCTGTCTCTACATAAGACACAAAATAGGGCTGGGGGTGTGGCTCAGTAGTCGAGTGCCCCTGAGTTCAATCCCTGGAACTAAAAAATAATAAATTAATAAAACTTACAACCAAACAAATAAATAAAAAGGCTCCAGAGGTGTGGGGTGAAATTCAGAACAGGAACAGGACTGTGAAGAGTGAAGAGACTCGGGTAAAGCTCTGGGAGAGGAACCTGCTGGAAGTGTGCTGGTCCTGTTCCAGATGCTGAGCTCTCAGATGTACCTGCCAGACGTGTGGGGAGCATGTGACCCAGTCCCCCGCCTCTCATCCTCTACGAGAAGCCACACAGCGTGCCCGCAGCTACAGCAGGCAGCAGTGCCCACGGACTCCACGCACTCCTGCCCGAGCCTCCCTCCAAGATCCACCTGCAGCTACACTGGTGGTCAGGCTGCCAGTGGCAGGGAAAGAAAGATGCTGGAGGGCTCTGCAGGGACCGTGGGAACGTGGGGCGTCTGTACCCAAGGAAGGGCCCTTACCTCACAGGCTACACTTTTTTCTTAAGTGTGACCTCAGCATAAGGGGAGGGTTCCTGTCTCCTGGAGTTCCTACCCCCTAGGTTGGCAGAGATTCAATACACTTTCTCTAGATAGTTCTGGGTTTTGCAAATGCTAAGATCCCGTAACTAGCACTGGTCAGGACAGAGATAGTCCCTGCACCCAAAAAGACCTCCCTTCAGCCCCAGGCCCTGGCAACCCCTGATCTCTTTTCCAACCCTGCTGTGCTTGTTCTGGGAGCTGGGTGAATGGCCACACAGGCCTGCGATGGCCCCTGCTGCTATGTGTCCCAGCAGCCCAACAAGACTGCTGACTGGTGTCCCTTGCAATGGCTCCCATGTCGCCAGGTGGAGGGTATCTGAGTTGCTTCTAGTCTCTGTGGCAATGAACACAGCTACTGTGAGATCCACACACAGGTTTTGGCATGAACTTCTGGTTCATGGTTCCTCTGGTGGGTTGCTGGGGTGTGCTCCTAACTTTATGAGAAATAGCCAAACACCCACCACGTGCCTGCACACCATGTTGGCCCAAAGGGGCACGTCAGTGGCTCCCCATTCCTGGCTAGTACATGTGCCCACAGGGTCCAGTCTTGCCCTGAGAGTGCAGGGTGGTCCTGCGGAGGTCCTCTGTGTGCTCATCTGCCAGCTGCACGTCTCTCCTGGGTAAGCGCTGTGCGAACCTTTTGCCACTGTTCTTTAATTTCATACATATATACACATATATTTTAGTTGTAGGTGGACGCAATACCTTTATTTTATTTTTATGTGGCGCTGAGGTGTGTTCACGTATGCTGGGCGAACGCTCTGCCACTGAGCCACCACTGCAGCCCTCACCGCCACTGTTAAACTGGGCAGTGTTTTCCTACCGTGGGATTCTGAGAGTTCTTTATGCACACCAGATCACGTCAGTGTCAGATGTGGGTTTTACTGTTTTCAGTCACGGTCTGTCCTTTTGCTTTCTCAAAGGTATTTTTCAAAGCTTGTGTGTTTTTTTAAAAAAATATTTAGTTGTAGGTGGACACAATACTTTATTTTTATTTGGTGCTGAGGATCGAACCCAGTGCCAGGTGAGCGCTCTACCTCTGAGCCACAATCCCAGCCCAAAGCTAGTGGTGATTTTGATGTAGTCCAGTGTGTCCCACACTGTGGCTGTGCCTTCCGTATCTTATTAAGGAATCCTCTCCTCACACAAAGTCAGGAAGATTCTCCTGTTCCTTCTAGAGGTTCTAAGGTCTGGGGTCTTGGAGTTGGGGTGTCCACTTGGTGCTAGCTGGTGTGCAGGGGTGAAGTGTGGAGCGAGGTCCTCTCTTGGACTACAGCACTGCTTGCTGAAAACTGCACTGAACGGCACCGTTTTCATACCTTCCTTGAAAGTCAATTGAACATGTTTGTGCAGATCTATTTGGGGCTCTCTGTTCTGCCCTGTTCATCTAGGTGTCTATCTTGCCCCAATCCTACACTATCCTGACCAACTTTACACTGAGCCTTGAAATCAGTGAGTGAGACATCGAACTCTCCTTCTGTTTCAAAGTTCTAAGGTTATTTTAGTTGCTTTGCTGTTTCCTATAAATTTCATAATAAGTTTGTCAATTTTTCAGAAATCTCGTTAGGATTTTGATTGGGACAGCATGGATCTGCCCATCAGTCGAGGGAGTAGTCTTCTGGTCCATGAACACGGGCTCCATTTATTTAGGTCTTCTCTGATTTCTTTTATCAGTGTTCATAAATTTCGGCATTTGGATTTCCTCTTTAGATTTATACCTAAGTGTGTCTGGTTTTGGTGGTGCTTTTGTAAATGGTACTGTTTTGGCGCTTTTTGTAAGCAGGACTAGTTATTTCTTATAGAAATGCCATTGATTATATATAATGCCCATATTCTGCAAATTTACTGAAGTCACCATAGTGGCAATTATAGATCACCTGCAATCTCTAGACACCAACGACATCTGAGAACACAGCTGGTTCTCCTACCCTTCCCATCTCAAGCATGCGTTTCCTTCTATGGCTCCCTGCTGTCCAGGACCTCTGGTAGGCTGTCAAATGGTGGCATAAGGCCTTGCCCCAAAGCAGCCAGTCCTGTGCTGTAAGAATATGCTCATGAGGTTTTGAGCAGGTGTCTTTTACTTCTATCTGGTGAGTTCTTACCACAAATGGCTTGAGGTGACCATGTGGCTTTTCTTCAGTCTGCTGAGCCAGCTTTGTCTCACTGGGACAGGGTCTGCCTGGTCGCCACAGCACTGCTGATGCTTAGGATCTGTGGATGGTATGTGGAGTACTTGGGCCTGTGAGCACAAGAGATGCTGGTGTTCAGCTGTCATTCTTGTAATGTCTTGGTCTGACTTTGGTGGGAGAGTACCGCTGTCTTCCCAGAATGAGTTGGGAGTGTTCATCCTCTTCTCCTTTCTGTATGGAGCAGGCAAGTCCCCTTCCATGAAGGTCTGGTGTAATTTCAGTCAACTACTCAGGTCTAGAGCTTTCTTTCTTTCTTTCAAAATATTTATTTTTTAGTTGTAGGTGGACAGAATATCTTTATTTTATTTTTATGTGGTGCTGAGGATCTAACCCAGTGCCTCATGCGTGCTAGGCGAGCACACTACCACTGTGCCATAACCCCAGCCCCTCTTTCTTTCTTTTTTTAAGTTTTTTTTTTTAGTTGTAGATGGACACATGTCTTTATTTTATTGTTTTGTATGTGGTGCTGAGGATCGAACCCAGGGCCTCACGCATGCGAGGCAAGCGCTCTACTACTGAGCTACAATCCCAGCCTCTAGAGCCTTCTTTATTGAAAGGTTTTTAATTACAAACCTTTGTGGCTAGGGGAGTTAGCTGTGAAGCCACTTTTGTGGAAGGACATTTGATGATATAACAAAGTACCCAGAGCCAGGCACAGTGGTGCATGCCTGTCATCCCAGCACTTTGGGAGGCTGAGAGGAGAATCACGAGTTCAAAGCCAGCCTCAGCAACGGCGAGGCGCTAAGCAACTCGGTGAGACCCTGTCTCTACATAAAACACAAAATAGGGCTGGGGGTGTGGCTCAGTGGTCAATTGCCCCTGAGTTCAATCCCTGGAACCTCCTCCCCCAAAAAAGAAAGTGCCCAGGGTCACCATGTAAGTGAAGAATGTGGGCTGCAGAGAGGTGCCTTGGACCATCCCAAGGTGGGGAGGATACCCCAGGAGCACATGCATGTATTCCAGTGTAGTCTCAACTTCCTTTATAGTATCTATTTTCTCAGCTTTTAATAGTGCATTTGAGGCAGAAATTGCAGCCCTGTGCCCATGTGGATCTCCAGGCCCCAGCATTTGCACAGGACCCTTGGTCGCCCACCCACGCAAGACCCCTAGCCGTAGCTCCCGAGCAGGACTCTTGGCTGCTGCGCCCATGTGGACCTCCATCTACCAGTGTGGGGCTCCCCTCTTTGCCTGCACCTGGGGACACTGGGCAGGATCTGGGGACAGCCTCTTACTACAACACAGCATGTCACAGAGCTGCATCACTGAACATGTCGCTCAAGCCACTGCCTGGCCCAGCCCGACACCCTATCTCTGAAAGCAGACGCCTCCATTGTGGGACACCTTCGTGACCATCCTGGAGTATCCTCAAAATGGCAATCAGCATCTTCAGTTGGGGAACCCCCAGCTTGGGATACTGGCTGGGGCCCAGAAGCAGTATTGAGTTATTCATAGTACCAGCTCCCCTCTCTCCCCTGCAGCCACTAACTGGCACAGCACTGGCACCTATGTGGTCGGTCCATAGCTCACAAAGCCTGGTCCTGACCTGCTGGACACAGAACAGCTCTCCATGACCTCCGGAGAAAGAGGTTCCCAATTGGGAAATAGAAAGGGAGGGGGTAAGAGAGAAAGTTTAGAGACTAAATGAGAGACCAGGAACTGGGAGGTCTATAGGTGATATCAGGAGACAAGTCCAGGTGCCCAAATCAAGGGGATCCTTGGAGTGGAGTCTCTCCACGGGGATTGGCGAGAGCTCAACCCCACCTCCAGGAGCTCTGCCCCTGAGACCAATACACTTGCGCTAATAACCCACTCCATCATGAGCAGGGAGATAGGCGTAAACAGCAGACAACCCCACCTACCAGAAGAGAAGGGAAGCAAGCCTTTTTATTTACCTTGAAATTTTTTTTCTATTATCTTTTTTTTCTTTTTCTTTTTCTGTTTTTCTCTCACTCGTTCTTTTCCTGCCCTCACATCCCCAATATTTGTGAAACCAAGTATTTTTCATGCATTAGGCTACTGAGGACTGGGATATCTGATTAGTATATTATATAGTCTTTTATCTTCTATTTTTTCATTTTTTATTTTTCTTCATTTCTATGTTTCCTTATTTTTTTGTACTGTTTTCTTCCTACTTGTCTTCCCCAAATCTCCTTCTCTCTTTTCTATTACTAGCCAATTTCTTTTGGATCCTCTCTCACACTTTCTAGGATCTAATAACTCTATATCCTCACTTCCTACCTCCCCAACATCCCATCCCATATCCCACCCCCAGTTCTCTCTAGGCCACCAGCAGAAACTATAAACCCTTTTGCAAACTGACTGTATATATTGTACATAATAATTGAACTCATAATTTCTGTATATTGTGACAAAGTTGTAAATGTCCTATTAGGAGCTACTTGGTTTAAAGCTACACATTGTTTGTATTGGGATCTGTTAATATTGGTCTCCCTCTTAACAAAGAGGTATTGGAACCCTGCAGGGAATCTATATGTCTATCGGATAAAACTGTAACACCTCAGATCTGCAGTGCTAGAAGGGAAGATACACGAACAACATGAAAAAACAAGGGAAGAAAGTGCCCCAAACAAACCAAAATACTACATTATTAGAATCTGTAGTCAGCACAGCAGAAGAAATGTCAGAGAAGGAGTTCAAGATGTACATAATTAAAATGTTCTGTGAATTAAAGGATGATGTAAGAGCAAATACAGGCAGCAAAAGATAATTTTGATGAAGAGCTACGTAGGCAAACACAGGAAGCAAAAGATTACTTCAACAAGGAGATAAAGATTCTGAAACAGAATCAAACAGAAATCCTCAAAATCAAAGAAACAATAAACCAAATTAAAAACTCAATAGAAAGTATCACCCACAGATTAGATCACTTGGAAGACAGAACTTCAGACAATGAAGACAAAATATTTAATCTTGAAAACAGAGTTGACCACACAGTGAAGACGGTAAGAAACTATGAGCAGAACATCCAAGAATTATGGGACAACATGAACAGATCACATTTAAGAATTACTGGGATAGAGGAAGGCATAGAATTTCAAACTAAAGGAATGAACACTCTATTCAATAAAATATCAGAAAATTTTCCAAACATGAAGAACAAATTAGATAATCAAATACAAGAGGCTTACAGGACACCCAATGTACAAAATCTCAACAGATCCACACCAAAGCACATCATAATGAAAATACCTACCATTCAGAATAAGGAGAGAATCTTAAAAGCCACAAGAGAAAGGCATCAGATTACATACAGGGAGAAACCAATTAGGATCTCTGCAGACTTCTCAACCCAGACACTTAAAGCTGGAAGAATCTGGAATAACATATAACAAGCTCTGAAAGAAAATGGATGCCAACCAAGAATCTTATATCCAGCAAAATTAAGTTTTAGATTTGAGGATGAAATAAAAACCTTCCAAGATAAACAAAAGTTAAAAGAATTTATCGCAAGAAAGCCTGCACAACAGAACATTCTCGGAATGTTCTTGTCCTTAGCCACTGTAATAAAAAGGAGAGAGAAAACCTAAATTATTAAAATTTGTGATGAAAAAGAAAATGTCACAACAGACACTACTGAAATACAGAGGATAATTAGAAAATATTTTGAAAATTTATACTCCAGTAAAACAGAAAACCCCAAAGATACCGACAAATTTCTAGGGGCATATGACCTATCCAAACTGAACCAGGAAGACAATCATGACTTAAACAGATCAATTACAAGCAAGGAAATAGAAGATGCCATCAAAAGCCTACCAATCAAGAAAAGCCCAGGACCAGATGGATTATCAGCCAAGTTCTACAAGACCTACAAAGAAGAACTAACTCCAATACTTCTCAAGTTATTCCATGAAATAGAAAAGAAGGGAACCCTTCCAAACTCATTCTACAAGGCTAGTATCACCCTGATACCAAAACCAGACAGAGACACATCAAAGAAGGAAAATTTCAGACCAAATCCCTGATGAACACAGATGCAAAAATTCTCAATAAAATTTTGGCAAATTGCATACAAAAACATATTAAAAAAATAGTGTGCCATATAATAAAGTGGGGTGCATTTCAGGAATGCAAGGTTGGTTCAATATATGGAAATCAATTAATGTAATCCATCACATCAATAGACTTAAAGATAAGAATCATATGATTTTATCAATTGATGCAGAGAAAGCATTTGACAAAACACAGCACCCTTTCATGTTTAAAACACTAGAAAAACTAGGGATAGTAGGAACATACCTCAACTTTGTAAAAGGTATCCATGCTAAACCCAAGGCCAACATCATCCTAAATGGAAAAGAATCGGAAGCATTCCCTCTAAAAATGAGAACAAGACAGGGATGCCCTCTTTCACCACTGCTATTCAATATAGTCCTTGAAACTCTAGCCAGAGCAATTAGACAGATGAAAGAAATTAAAGGGATACAAATAGGAAAAGAAGAACTCAAACTATCATTATTTGCTGACGACATGATACTATCTTAGAGGATCCAAAAAATTCCACCAGAAAACTTCTAGAATTAATAAATGAATTAAGCAAAGTTGTAGGATATAAAAATCAACACCCATAAATCAAATGCATTTCTACACATCAGTGATGAGTCCTCTGAAAGAGAAATCAGGAAAAGTACTCCATTCACAATAGCTTCAAAAAATAAAAAATAAATACTTGGGACTCAATCTAACAAGAGGTGCAAGACCTCTACAATGAAAACTATAGAACATTAAAGAAAGAAATTGCAGAAGACCTAAGAAGATGGAAGGATCTCCCACACTCTTGGACAGGAAGACTCAATATTGTCAAAATAGCCATACTACCCAAAGTGTTATAAAGATTCAATAGGATCCCAATTAAAATCCCAACATCATTCCTTATAGAAATAGAAAAAACAATCAGAAATTCATTTAGAAAAATAAGAGACCCAGAATAGCCAAAGCAATCCTCAGTAAGAAGAGTGAAGCAGGAGGCATCACAATACCAGACCTTAAACTATACTACAAAGCTATAGTAACAAAAATGACATGGTATTGGCACCAAAATAGACATGTAGACCAATGGTACAGAATAGAAGACACAGAGACAAACCTGCATAAATACAGTTACCTCATACTAGACAAAGGTGCCAAAAACATACACTGGAGAAAAGATAGCCTCTTCAACAAATGGTGTTGGGAAAACTGGACATCCATATGCAGCAAAATGAAACTAAACCCCCATCTCTCACCATGCACAAAAATCCACTCAAAGCGGATCAAGGATCTAGGAATTGGACCAGAGACCTTGCGCCTAATAGAGGAAAAAGTAGGCCTAACCTTCATCATGTCAGATTAGGCCTTGACTTCCTTAACAAGATTCCTAAAGCGCCAGGAATAAAATAAAAAATCAATAAATAGGATGGATTCAAACTAAAAAGCTTCTTCTCAGCAAAAGAAATAATCAATGAGGTGAACAGAGAGCCTACATTCTGGGAGCAAATTTTTGCCACATGCACATTAGATAGAGCACTCATCTCCAGGATATATAAAGAACTCAAAACACTTAACACCAAAAACACAACCCAAGCAATAAATGGGCTAAGGAGTTGAAAAGAAACTTCTCAGAAGATATACAATCGATCAATAAATATGTGAAGAAATGTTCAACGTCTCTAGCAATTAGAGAAATGCAAATCAAAACTACTCTAAGATTTCATCTCACTCCAGTCAGAATGACAATTATCAAGAATACAACCAACAGTAAGTGCTGACGAGGATGTGGGGGAAAAGGCACACTTATTATACATTGCTAGTGGGACTGCAAATTGGTGCAACCAATCTGGAAAGCAGTATGGAGATTCCTTAAAAAACTTGGAATGGAACCACCATTTGACCCAGCTATCCCACTCCTCGGCCTATACCCTAATGACTTAAAAACAGCATACTACAGTAATGCAGCCACTTCAATGTTTATAGCAGCACAATTCACAATAGCTAAACTATGGAACCAACCTAGGTGTCCTTCAACAGATGAATGGATAAAAAAAACTGTGGTATATATACACAATGGAATATTACTCAGCAATAAGAGAGAATAAAATTATGACATTTGCTGGTAAATGGATGGAGTTGGAGAACATCATGCTAAGTGAAGTAAACCAATCCCAAAGAACCAAAGGCCAAAAGCTTTTGCTGATTAGTGGATGCTGATACATAATAGAGGTGGGAGTGGGGAGCATGGGAGAAATGGAGGGACTTTGGACAGGACAAAGGAGAGGTAGGGGAAGGGAGGGGGCATGGGGGTAGCAAAGATGGAGGAATGAGATGGACATCACTACCCAGGTACATGTATGAAGACACAAAAGGTCCCTACCCTGTTCACAACCAGAGAAATGGAAAATTGTGTTCCATATGTGCACTATGGCTTGAAATGCATTCTTTCGTTTTAAGAAATAAAAATAAATAAATCTTTAAAATAGTGCATTTGAAGAACCAGCTTCTTGGATGCAGATCTAACTAACAGCAGGGCCAGCTCTGCAAGGAGCCTCAGGGCCCACTGGCAGTGCTGTGAGCATGGGTCAGGATGTGAGGGCCGTGCTCCTTGTGCAGGGAGCCCGGCGTGGGGGGCGGCTGTGCAGCTGGGGTCGGCTGCACTGCACAGGTAGTGCCTTGTAGTAAGCTTATCAACTCTTCAGGATCTTTTTGTAATTAAAAATATATTTTAATGTTTTAAGTTACAAAACTAATAATCATTTTTCTAAAAATTTCAAACAACCCAGAAGTTTATAATACAAAACCCCAGTCCTTGTCCCTGACTCTAGTCTCCACTTCTGGGTGACCAGCGGCTGGCCTCGTGGACAGCGCGGAGCACGCCCCAGGCCGTTCTGCACAATTGGTTCATGCTGCCTCCTGCCTTGGCCACGTGCTCACAGAGGCCACATGCGGATTTCACGGGGCGCAGAGGTGGCATTTTGATTGAACCCTCATGCTGACATTCTTGTTGGCTTTTGATAATTTGGTATTACAAGCAATGCTGTGATGAGCGCCTCTGGGCAGATGCTAGTGTGCACGCACGTGAGAGGGCCAAGTCCTCAGAGCAGGACTGCTGGCCTTGAGAGCATGTCCACTACATGTCTTTTCTCTCCTTGTCTCTCTCTCTCTTTTTTGGTGGGGGCAGTACAGGGAATTGAATCCAGGGTGCTCTGCCACTGAACCATACCACCAACCCCTTAAAAAAATTTGAGACAAGGTCTAAGTTGCCCAGGCAGACCTCAAAGTTGCCCCAGTCACTGGGATTATAGGCGTGCACCGTGTGCCTGGGCTCGCTGACCGTTCTGACAGCCATGGCCGAGTGCCGTGGTGAAGGTGGCGTTTCCCACAGAGCAGCAGCACCTGGGGCGCCTGTGGCCCTGCCCCTTGTGAACCAACCTGGGGATAGAACCAATCTTTCAAATTTGCCAACTAAGGAAAAAAAGTCATATTACGTTTACAATCAGAACAAAATTCAACAAATCTTCTGCTCTAAGCAGACAAAGGCACTGGTCTGTGGGTCCTGTGGTAGGCACAAGCTCTGGTAAACCACGCTGGGAGGAGAACAGGCTGCCTCCTCTCTGGTGGCACAGACCTGTAAGAAACTGGTCTGAGAGGACAGCATCCAGCAGGAGCTGCCACTGGGGCCACGTCCTGGGACCTTAGTCCCATTTACCATCAGGACACGTGCTGTCACTGCGGGCCAGATTTTGTTCCCTGGTGAATACTCAGCTCCTTATGCACTCTGAGGCAGTCTGGGGTTTGGGGTTCTTTACTCTTCTTAAGATCCAGTCTTGGCCTTAGACTCGGGTGCCGAGTGTGACAGGCACGCTGACGATGATGGTGACCGCTGCTTTCCACCAGGATGTGCCCACTGCGAGTGTGTCAGAGGAAAACAGTGTCACTTAGTCACAACCATTGCCTCGCGCCTCTCAGTGGGGCAGCGGTCCTGAAGGGGCCCCTCGCCTGCTCTCATTTGCAGCGTCCAGGCCTCAGACCTCTTGCGCGGGGTGCTCCTGGCAGGACCTCCTACGCGACCCTCGCTGCTGGGAGCTCTCCACCTGCGGCTGCGTGCCTGGGAAAGCGTCAACTCGTTCCCCGTTCAGGAGGAACACACGTGGGCACCTGTACCTCCTCCATCTTACACCCACAGCGGCCAAGAGGCAGCACTCAAGCACTTCGAGACAAGCTGCCACTGCCTTCCAGAAATCAGCACCACCGCCACCACCGCCACGCTGCGGCAGGGGCAGGCCTCCAGGTCCTCAGGTACCTGGCCTCACCTGCCATCAGCACAGGCCCGTGTCAGGACACCAACCTCTGCCACGGGTGAACTCGCTGGCTTCTGAACAGCCCACCCGGCTCTGAAGGGCGGCTCTGTCCATGCCAGGGTCTAACCGGCCGCCCTGCTGGTTTATAACTCGGGTTCATAACTGTTCTCTGCAAATTTCAGCACCCGCCTTCTCCCTCATGCCCTGCCTGTCACTGTCCCCTGCACATACACGTGCCTGGGGCCACCTGCAGCCAAGGCGGTGAGCCTGGCTTGTCCTGGGCCTGTGTGTCACTGCAGCACAAGCCACACACTGCACAGCCCTGGCTGCTTTCTCAGGACCGCCCTGGACACAGGAGCTTCATGCTGTGTACAAACTGCAGGAGGCAGGACAGTGCAAGGAAGGAACGAGCCCAGTGCCGCCACGGCCACTCTGACGTCGTGTCCAGACGTCCAGAACAAGGTCCAGGGTTTGGCCTGCTTTCTTTTGAAATTTTATCATACGCATTTCCTTACGCCATTAATTATAAAACTTCATTCTAAATAGCTGCAATATGTCTCCAAACAGTGAGTGCTTTTTAACCATCCAACCCTGCTGAACACTGAGGGGTCCCGGTTTTCGCTCCTGAGTGGCACGGGACCTTCTGTATCTCATTATTTTCTTCAGGTAGTGCCTAAGCAAACAGCTGCCGGTTGAGGGGAACGGCTGCTGAAGGCTTCCAACGCTGACTGTGGAACTTCTTTCTAGAACAACTGGGCCACTTTACACTCTCATTTCAGAAATGGAATAGTGCGCCCTGCTCCCCTCAGCAAGAGGCCCGGGGATTGGGACTTTGCTGCCCCCAGCTGTGACAGTGAGCCTGTCTGAGCCAGGTGCACTAGGCAGAGGCAGCAGTGTAGAGGGTCACAGGGCCCCAGCTGGCTGCAGGAGTCAGGCGGGCATCCAGCCAGATGGAGCACAATCATTCTCAGATGCCAACGGGAAGGAAGGAGGTGTCCAAGAACATGCTGTACGCTCAGGAGAACCCCTGCACTGGAGGTCATGCTGACAGAGGAGACCCCGTCCCAGCCTGGGTGGGTAGGGGCATGTCATCCTGCACGGAGCTTGAATCAAGAGCCGTGGTGCCTGCGTGAGCACAGGACCCATCTCATGCCACAGCTGGGGCACAATCAGACCCAAAAGTTGGTCCTGTGGAACAAGCCCCAAAGCGCTGGGATTGGCCAGTTGGCGCAGTCCTAGAGTCCTCAGAGCGGCTGATGCCAAGCGCGCCGTGGGAGTCGTGGGGCCTTGTGAGCATAGCCTGCTCTTGTGGCTGCTCGGTCTCACTGCTCCAGCACCGTGACAGCAACTGGTGCCACCCTCCAAAGGCCACCAATGTGGCACACAGGAGTCACAGAGGCCAGCAGCGAGGCTGGGGCAGCAGAAAAGCCCCACCTGGGCCGAGGGCCAGGGGCAGGCAGGGCTTCGCTGCCAGGAAGGGAGGGTGCGTGGTGAGTGCCCCGAGGCCAGCCAGGGCACTGGGAAGCGCGGCCAGGCTGCAGCCCACCTGCGCTGGTACGCACCTTCATCACCGGCTGGGCGAAGTAGCGGGCGCTCCAGTCGCAGAAGCCCGTCTGCATCGCGGCGCAGACGAAGCTCTTGTGTCCAGCAGCGTCGTCGGCATCGTCCGCTGTCTTCAGGGCATGGGAAAGGGGGGGTTAGGAGAGAAAGAAGCCGCAGCCTCACTTTCCTACACTCTTCACACGCGTGGGGGCTCCCGGCTGGGGACAGAGATGGACAGCCAGGCGTGACTCCTAGGGACGGCTACTCTGCATCCCACTCACCTGGCACTCTAGTGACCAGGCATCCCTGGCTGGACAGGAACTGGGGGCCTGGGTGAGAAGCAGGACCAGCACCTGCCCTGCTGTGCTGGTTTGGCCAGTAGAGCCCCAGTCTCTCGCCTGAACCAAATCCCGCACTGGCTCTGAGGAGCCATGTGGATATACCTCGTCCCTCAGTCCCTCAACGCCTGGCCAGGGCCGCTCCTCTGGCTGAGCCCAGAGGGGCGCAGGTGGGTGGGGGCTGAGGACGGGGCTGCTGTGAGCCTGTGCTCTGGCTGTCTCCCACCAGGGCGCAGGGAGGCCCTGCTGTCAGGGATGCTGTTCGCCTCCCTGTGCAGTGGACTCCGGCAGTCCCCTGGGGTCCCAGTGCCGGGTGGGGCTCAGGCCACTCTCACCCGCTCCTGGTGGAGAGGAGCCTGGGTGGGGCAGTGAGAGGTGGCCACTTCCCCGGGAGCAGCGCTGACGTGGAGAAATGCTGGTCACCACAAGGTGAGTCTTGGTCTAGAGTCCACCTGCAAGGCAGGGCCCTGTCGTGTTCACTGGATGACCAAGACTGGGCCCGCTGCTGAGAGACGCTCAGCACTGTGGCATCTGAGCAGCCAGATGCATCAGCATGTCCTGAACACCCTTCTTTGGTCCTCCTGTCCTTGATGAGAAAGTAGCAAGCAGCCTGGACAGGACAGTGACCTCTGGTCAGGCACATCTCACATGGCCCTCAGAGTCAGTGGGGAGCAGACTCCTCTCCCGGAGTCTCCTGTCAGCTGATGTAAAGAGGGAGCGGTGAGCCTGTTTGTGCAGAGTAGTTGAATGTTTATGGGAAAAACAAACAACCCTCCAGCACAAACACCAAAGCAGCTGCCACCTGGAGAGGAGGTGGGACACTGCTCACCCAGCAAGGGAAAAGCAGATCCTCTCCACAGCGGTGCTGTTACTGTGGAGTCGCCAGGGCCAGTGGACCTGGAAGAGCAGCTGCGGGATGAGATGGGGCCAGGCTGAGGGCAGAGGGGCGCACAGCGAGGGGTGCCAGGACCCAAACCCAAGGCCTTGCCCTGCACACCAGAGGCCAAGCCCTCCACCCAATCAGGACTCTTGGTGGAGGTCATGAGCTGAGAGAGACGCAGAAGCCTCCTCACCTGATCTGGACCCCTGTCGAACATCTTCCGTGTCCGGGGGAACTGGTGGGAGTGAGGGGTGTACTGCGTTCCAGTGGGGCCCGTGGGGCCCGTGCGGCCTGAAGGCAGGTCGCGGCTGACTGGCTGCTTGGCCACATCGTTGGTCAGGCTGCAGCTACTAGTGCTGGATGCTGGTGGGGAGCCCCTGCGTTGGGAGAAGAGCAGTGAGCTCAGCGAGGGGTCACCACTGGGGGACAAGACTCCCCACCACAGATGCTGCCAGCACAGCGACTTGCCAACCCGTCCCCTGGCAGGCGCTGAAACTTTCACTCACTGGACACACACGTGGAGAGGGCAGATAACTGAGCTCAAAGCAGGTGTGCTGGGAGGAGCCTGAGGCCATGTGTGCTGGAGGCAGGCAGGACTGGCCGCTGTGTGCGGAACATGAACACTGTGGTGGGGCAGGCCAACTGCGTGGGGACCCAGGTCCCTAGCGAAATCCTGAAGGCCATGAAATCAGGCCAAGTCCTGCTCCTAAGTCCTGCTATGTAGCCGGGCATGGTGGTGCACACACGCCTGTCACCCCAGCCCTTTGGGAGGCCGAGGCAGGAGGATTGCAAATTCAAAGCCAGCCTCAGCAACAGTGAGGCGCTAAGCAGCTCAGTGGTCGAGGGCCCCTGAGTTCAATCCCTGATACCAAACAAACAAACAAAGAGTCTCGCTCCTTGGGACTAGAGGGCTCCCGAGGCAGGGGCTGCTTGTAGGAAGGGCTCAGCGGAGATAGATGCAGGGTGGGGGAGTCGGAGGAGGTGAGGAGCCAGGGAACAGGGGAAGGAGGGAGGCGAGGGGGTGTGGCAGTGGTGGGTGCAGGGCGCTGGCCCCAGGCCACTTACCCGACCTGGTGGATGTGCATGCCCTTGTTGGTGGGGCTGGCCGGTGCCGACTGGGTCAGAGAAGAGGTGTCAAGGATGCGCTGAGGCCGGGCGTTCACTGTGGCCTAAAAGAAACACGACAGGTGATGTGGGAGGTCAAAGGGCAAAGCGGCGCACAAGGTTGGCGGCTGCTTTCATGTTGCTTCAAAATGGTGGAAAGGCCTTTTGGTCAAAGAAATCTGAAACCCCAGCAGAAGGCCCCGGTGGGTCCCTAAGAGCAATGCTTGGGACCAGGTGAAGCTGTTACTCGTCTAGAACTGGCGCGCGGAGCCCAGGGGCCCAGGGCTGGGGAGTGGTCGGCGCGAGGCTGAGGCGGACTGTGGGGCACCTTCAGGACGGCACACAGCCACCTCCACCTCCTCCCTACAGTCCACCCCCCCCTTGTGCAGGAGCCGTTGGGGCCTTCAGGGCCAGGCAGGCAGTGAGCTCAGGAGGCACTTTACCAGTGTGTGCTGACCAGACGGTCTCTGGGGGGTAGCCATCAGTGCCAACCCACGAGGACAGCTGTGCAGCTGCCTGTGCCCCTGTGCACAGGGTCCAGGAGATTGTGAAGGCTGGGGAGGGTGCACGGGCCCTGTGGACTCCTCTCCCTCCAGAGGCAAATGGGGTCTCCTGTCCTGGCCTGCGACTTGGGCTGTCATGGGGCTGGGAGGGCAGCTTGGCACCACCCCCAGTCCCGAGTGATGTCCCCGTGGCCACCTGCACTCAGGGGAGAATGCCACACAGTCTGCCGTTCCCGTGTTCAGGGGCTGCACAAAACAGCTTCTTAAATGTAGCACTGTGGATGAACAGACAGTCGTTGGTTTCGCAAACGTCCTTCCAAAAACATCTGCTGGGCTTACATTTCGCCACAGAAAGCTCTGCACCAGCTGGGACTTGGCATTGGGCGGTGTTCTGCTTGACTCTCAATGGACATTGTGCAGGTGTGGAGCCAGCCATCTGCTGGGGAGCAGACAGCAAGGGCACCGTGCACTTGGGCACAGCCACCTTGCTGCCCACCCAGGGCAGGTGGTGCCCTCCGTGTCAGGAGGATGGGCCCACTGACCCTCGCCAGGACAGTCCCTGAGAGCCAGCTGTGCCAGGCTGCCTCTGGAGGTTGGAGTGCATGCAAGCCAGAGGGCAGAGCCCTCACCCAGAGGGCTTCGTTCTGGGGGCCCGTCCTGGCCTGAAGCAGGGGACTGCGGGAGGTTTCCGGGGACGGTCCTTCCTGCATGGTCCCATCATGTGGTGAGCATGCCGGCAAATCTGACAGAACACTCAGCTGCTGGTAGAGGACGGCATGGTGTGCAAGACCCGGCGCCCGCGGGAGCCCTTCCTGGCAGCTCTGCCCTGGCCCCGTCAGCTGGCACACAGACGCACCCCCTGGGAGGCCTGAGCTGCGTTCCCTTGTGGCAGTGGGTGTGAGCCCTACAGAGCAGGCAGCAGTGAGGAGAGGGTGTGGTACCCAGGCGGCTTTCCACAGAGGCAGCGTGACTTTGTTACAAGTCCAGTTTCAGGTAGACACTCTGCAGGATGGAGGTACGTCCCCTCGTCCCCACACCGGGGCCTGCCCCAGGTGCAGCAAAGCCCACCTCTACCTCCAGCCTCACTGCTCTAGTGGTGATCCAAACAGAATGTCACAAGGACACAGAAGTCGGACCCACTGCAGAGAAAGAGGCCAGGGAGAAATCTCAGTAGCGCGACAGGGAAGCTCCCTCCTGGATCTGGACAGTCAAGCTCAGATTCCAGGGAAAAAGCTGCTGCTCTGCACTGGGACAGGTAGGGGGATCCAGAAATGTTCCGGCTAATTCCTCATCAGGATCTGCATTCATGTGTGAGGGACTCTCAACAGGGACCCACTGCAGGGCTCGGAAGCCCCCCAGGCTGAGCGAGAGGTGGGGCCTGCTGCTGCTGGCTGCTAAGCAGACTGGACGTGGCGCTTCTGCAGGCTGTTTCCTACATAAATACCCGAGACTTCTCTCCTGGAAACCTAAGTCCTGGGTATGACAGTGACTGCCTGTTCGCTACACTCAAACCTCAGGACCCAGGTCCTGAACACTGCAGGGAGGGACCTGTGAGGCTGAGGCTTCTCTCCCTCCCTGGACTTGGCAGGAGGGGCAGGGCCTCCTCCTGGGGCTGTGATGGCACTAATGCTCATGTCCCCAAAGGATCAACCCAGGGACAAGGGCTGTTTGGGTGACTGCATTTGACCCTCACAGCCTGAGGCAGGTCTGACAGTCGTCTACAGACAGGAACACTGGGAGGTGGGAAGAAGGCTGGCCACGGGCTCAGAGCCTGCAGAGTCCTGGCCACGCTTGTGCGGGCCCCAGGCTGGGCTGTGCAGCTCCCAGAGTCCCTCCTCTGTGCTGGCCCCAAGTCCCTGTGCGGCTGCCCCGAGCCACACAGCAGAGTTTCAGTGAGAACAGTCCCCTGGCTGCCACTCAAGAGCCATGGAGCCAGTCCCAGGCATGGCCCCAGCATCTTGGTCTGGCAGGTATCTCCAAGGGAGGCTTCTGCATGGAAATCTCACACACCACCATTGGAAAAGCAATTCATAGGCGAGCGGCTGTGCTGGGACTGGCAGGCTCGGCCACGCCGCCCAGTGCCTTCCCGAGTTTCTCAGTCCTCATCTCACTGGTGGCTCAGGCCCATGGTCTCCCTCTTGGTTGGACATTTTGCCTCGGTTAGGGACATGAGGCCCCGGGCTCTGACACACCTGTCTGCCCACGTTCCACACAGGCACAACTCCTGACAGGGCCCAGAGGCTGTGTCCCTACTTCTGGGAGTTTATGTGGCTTTGTTTTAGATTTTCTCACAACTACCAGAACAAGAAGTGGCAGGGCACCCCGACGCCAAGCCCCTGGCTTGGCGCTCTTCTGTGCTGGGAAGCCCTGGCGGCAGGAGGGGCTGTGAGGTGAGGGGTGCTGGGGCCACAGCAGTTCCTCGGGGGTCTTTGTTCTCCTCTTTCTGCTGCCTGGTTTCAGTTTTCCTGTAAGAACTGAAACCTAAAGCAAAATGCAAACCCAGGCTGTGGAATGAGGGTTTGCAACCACGACCCCTATGGCTGTGGAGCCTGGGCTCTTTCACACAAGACTAGCTCGACATCTGCATGTGAATGAGGAATTCTAGGGGCATCCCACATTCTAGGTGCTTTCTAGGTGCTTTCTGACGAACACAATCTGGCCTCAGAGTTCATCTAAAATAGGCTCATTTCTCTTTACAGATGAAATATAATCCCTCAGTTCCGGCAGCAGCAGGTGAGGTGCTTCTGGAAATCAAATGAGAACAGAAGCGCTCCCTCAATGCTCAGGCTTCCCAGTCTCCACAGCGGCATCTGCTCCGGAAGGCATGTGCAGTGCTCGCACACACACACAGGTGGTGCTGTGCTGCCACAGGGTCTCCAGGGAGGCCACCTGGGCTCTTGCTCTGGCTGTGGCGTGCCTTCAGGCTGGTGGCCATGTGCACACTGGGTGTGTACCACTCTAGAAGCCAAGCAGGGAGCGAGGCCAAGTGCCACTTTGCTGGGGGCTCCAGGGCCCAGTCACTGCTCGGTCTCAGAGGTTCACCAGGCCATCTCCTCGGGCTTGGAGCTTGCCTGCATGCAAGGTGACACCTAGGAGGGTGAGTCACCTCAAGGTGGGGGCTTGGGCCCCCTGGCTCAGAACTGCAGCATGAGCACGCAATCCAAAGGGCCTGGGCTGGGCCAAGGTGCTGCGCCTCTCCTGCAGCGCAGGGAGGACAGTTTCTGGGTAGCATCCCAGAAGTCGGGTCGACGGCAGCGGGCTTAGAGTGTGAAGTTAACGCCAGGCTCCAGGACGGCCGTGCTACACGATCCAGGTGGCTTTACTCAGGGCAAACACATAAAGCCACTGAAAAATAAACAGGTCGAGTCCTCAGTCTTCATGACTGAAATACTCGAGAAGCCACACTAGCTGGGACAAGCTATCTGCTCAGGCTGCAGCTGGGTTGCCTGGAGTGCAAGGGTGGCCATGGCCAGAGGCCATGCTGTGCCTCCAGGAGCAACGGAGGGGCCGGGGGACACGACCGAGGCTGTGCAAGGAGGGAGCCAGCCAGACTTTGCTCTCTGAACACAAATTCTAAGTTGATGACATTCATCAACATCCACATGAAGCTTTTAAAATGATTTAAGTGAAAACAATTCTCTTTTTCTTCTTTGTCCATTTCTGTGGATGAAACCCAGGGCCTCACACATGCTGGACAAATGCTCTACCACTAAGCTACACCCCCAGCTCCTTTTATGTTTCAACTTTTAATATCTTGAGATATGACCTTGATAGGTTGTGCGGGCTGGTCTTGAACTAGTGATTCTACTGCCTCAGCCTCCTGAGTACCCAGAACTATTTGCACGCTTGGTGAGAAAAGTGCTTCAAAACCCAGCCTTGATCTTCTGCACTACTGGTGGAGCAGCGGAGTCAGAGGCTGGAAGAGCGGGTAAGCGGTAAGACAGGCTTTCCCTAACGCGTTGACCTGGCCTGGCAGAGCTTCAGCTGCTCTGGGCCCAGGACCTGTGGCTGGCCAGGCGGGGTGCTGGGCACAGGGTCCTGCAGCCTGTCCTCAAGCTCCCTGTCTTTCCCTCTCTCCTCTCTTCCTGCCCATTTGCTTTCTTCTCTTTCTCCATCTCAGGCCATAATATAAAACATATATTTTTAAAATAGTTTTCTACCTGAAGCAATCCCATTTTCTGTTGAGAAACCGGATGATTGGATCATTTATTAGTTTTCATTCTTTCTTGCCAGGAACTGAACCAGGAGTTTTCTACTAAACAATGAAAATGTTAACTTGACTGGCCATTTTCTGCAGGCAGTGACAAGGATGCCCAGGCTGAGCAGAGTGGCCATGCCCTCGTCTTCCAGGCCCGTGTCGCTGGTCACACAGCTGGTGAGGGACTGAGCCGAGGGAGGTCAGCTCAGTGGAGAGTGAACAATGCGTGCTATCCTCAGCTGGCCAGGTGGTGCCTGACGCTGTGGCACTAGCAAGAAGTTCTGGGGAAGAAGGGTGTGCAGCGTCGCTGGACCAGCGAGTGGACGCTTCTGGCTAGGGTGCCAAATGTGACCACAGCTTTGGAGCCTAAGACCAGGGTTTACTTCTGCAGTACCCTCGCTGTGGCTTCAGAGAAAGATGGGACTGGAGACTGCTGCATTCTAACACTGGAGCCACGGGGCCCCGTGACCGCCACCCGAGGAGCAGCCACAGCCAGCTGTCAGGAAGACAGAGCTCGGCCAACAGAGAACAGCTGCAGTGAGGAGGCAGGTTGGGCAGACAGGATGCCCACTCAGGGGGCTGCGGGACCTGTGTCCAGTAGGAGGCTGGGCCAGCAGAGGCAGGGCACTGGGCAGGGCTGCGTGACATGCTGGGAAGAAACAAGCAGGCGGGCTGGAAGCCACAGGTCCTGGACCCTCCTGGGCCCAGTAAGTGGCACCTAAGGACAGTCCTTGCTATGCTGGGGTCAGAGGCAGTGACCTGCACCTGGTCTGGACAGGGTGCAGCAAGCTGCAAGACCTGGTGATCTTTTTCTGTACTCTCCTTGTAACTTTTCTATAAGCTTGAAATTATCAAAAATTACAAAAAAATTTTAAATGCTATAGTAAATGACCTCTAATTCCAGTCTTAAAAGCAAAGCTGCCAGGTAAATGGTTCAACAAACCACCAGAACAACAGAAAGACGTGGCTCAACTGTTTTTAGATGTTGGGTGGTGGGTACCTCAGGTCTGTGGTCCCAGCATGTGCCATACAAGCGGTTGCCAACCGGGCCCCAGCAGCAGCACAGAGAAGGGAAACCCAGGTGAGCCCAGCACTCTGGGGAGAGGACACAGAGCCAAGCTCCAGGGAGGCCTAGGGGCTGGGGTTTCCTGAGTCTGCGAGGGAGGGCCCTCGAGCCTTTGATACTCTTCTGCTCACAGGCGGGGCAGACTCCTGAGGCTGAACACAGAACAACTAGGAGACTGGGTGCAGTGGCACAGGCCCGTGGTCCCAGCTCCTCGGCAGGCAGAGGCAGGAAGATCACAAGTTCAAGGCCAGCCTCAGCAACTCAGTGAGACCCTGTCTCAAAATAAAATTAAAAAGGGCTGAGGGTGATAGGAGCACTAATCTCCAGGATATATAAAGAACTCAAAAAATGTAACACCAAAAAAACCAAATAACCCAATCGATAAATGGGCTAAGGGACTGAACAGACACTTCTCAGAAGTACAATTGATGAACAAACATATGAGAGAATGTTCATCATAGCTAGCAATTAGAGAAATGCAAATCAAAACTACTCTAAGATTTCATCTCACTCCAGTCAGAATGACAATTATCAAGAATACAAATAAGTGTTGGCGAGGTTGTGGGGGAAAAGATACTCATGCATTGCTGGTGGGACTGCAAATTGGTGCAACCACTCTGGAAAGCAGTGTGGAGATACCTCAGAAAACTTGGAATGGAACCACCATTTGACCCAGCTATCCCACTCCTCAGCATATACCCAAAGGACTTAAAATAAGCATACTCTAGTGACGCAGCCACATCAATGTTCACAGCAGCTCAATTCACAATAGCTAAACTATGGAACCAACCTAGATGCCCTTCAATAGATGAATGGATAAAAAACCGTGGTCCATATTCACAATGTAGCATCACTCATCCTTATAGAATGAGACAATGGCATTTGCAGGAAAATGGATGAAACTAGAGAGTATCATGCTAAGTGAAATAAGTCGATCCCCAAACCAAAAGCCAAATACTTTCCCTGATAAGCAGATACTGATCCATAGTGGGGTGGGGTGGGGGTTGGGGCTACGGGGATGGAAGGACGGTAGAATGAGACGGCCATTATTACCCAACATTCATGCACGATGACACTACTGGTGTGACTCTGCACCATGTGCAGCCAGAGGAAGGAGAAGCTGTGCTCCCTTTGTGTACGATGTGTCAAAATGCATTCTACTGTAAAATAAATACATCAGGGCTGAGAGTGTGGCCCGGGGGTAGAGTGAGTGCTTAGCAGGCCATGAGGCTCTGGGTTCCATCCACAGCACAGGGGAAGAAAAGAGGGAAAGAAAGAAAAACTAGAAGGCGTTTGGCCACATTCCTAGAACTCACAAAAGAACTGGGAAATGTTTATGCTCCCCAAAGAAAGAACTAAAACCCAGTGGCCTATTCTTCTACCTTAAAAATGAGAATAAGAGGAGCAAATGGAATCAAAGAGAAGGAGTGAAAGCGACGTGCTGCCAGCAAAAACACGGAAAACGGAGAACAGCAGAAAACCCACGGAACCAACAGCCAGCTCTCTGAAAGTGTCCCTGGCCAGAGGGTCAGGATAGGGGGTCGCCAACAGCGACGTGAGGAGCAGAGGTGGAGACGTCACCACACAGCATGCAGACGTGCAGAGCGTGGAAGCAGTGGCGGCCTCACAACCAAGCCACACGCAGACGGGTCAGGCGCACCGTGGCTCCGCGCTGAAGCCTTCTGTGACGCTTTGTTTTGCTGGTGTGTTTTTAAACCAAGGCATAGTCCTCAGCCTGCCTGGAAATTCCTGCTTGAACACCCATGGCTGAAAATGAGCTTGGAGAGCCGCAGTGAACGTCCCAGCACACGTACCTTGTAGGCGATGCTATTGAGCACCTTCATGGCCAGGTCAGACACCTCTGGGTAGGGATCAGCAGCCAGGTGCAGTAAGACCCTCCAAATCTGAGTGTAGACACTGTTAAAAGAAACTCCTAGGGAAGAAACAGGAGACGTTTTAGTGGAAACAGCTGCCACGCACACGTTGCTGCATCTGAGGCAGCTATTTTCTGGAAACCTAACCATGGTACCAAGAGCTAGGGTCAGGGAAGCTCCCCAGTGAGTCACTCTGGTAACAGGTCCGGAGGCAGCAATCCCAGCAGTCCATAGGCGCCGGCACCCTGCTCTCATCTTCTGAGCCTAGGTCTTTCCAAAAGGAAAGCTGGGGTAGGACAGGGCAGATTGGCATCTGGGATGCCCCTGTAGACTGCAGCCCTGCGAAGCGTCTGATCTCAAGTCCCAGACCCCAGGAGCCGCCATGGCCTCTGGCGTGGTATACATGGGCTCCGCCTGTTACCCCACACGTGGGCTTCACTCCTGAGAGAACACGAGATGTTATGTGATGTGACCTCTGCTCCAAGGTCTCCCCGCCTAATGGCCAGCACTGACCAAGAGTGTGCTGGACGCCCAAAGCACAAGGTCTTGTGCTGCACGCCCAGGTGCAGAGACAGGTGACACAGGAGCCACTGGGGCCCAGGCGCATCAGAGGAAGAGACACACTGCTCGGGGCTCCCAGGTGAGGTCAGCCCCAGTGCAGAGGCTGCTGGGCACAGGGGCCACACCGAGGCAGCCGGGAGAGGCAGAGGCGAGGAGGGGAGCCTGAAAGGGCGTGGTCTGAGTGAAGGGCATGGGGGTGCAGTGGGGGGAGGGGAGAGCAGAGAGAAGCTGCGCAAAAACGCTTTCTTTTTTTGGGGGGGAAAGCTAGACAATTTGCTGAAAAGCATGTGTTTTTTTTTTTTGGTACCAGAGATTGAACTCAGGGGCACTCGACCACTGAGCCACATCCTCAGCCCTATTTAGTGTTTTATGTAGAGACAGGGTCTCACTGGGTTGCTTAGCGCCTCGCCGTTGCTGAGGCTGGTTTTGAACTCGGGATCCTCCTGTCTCAGCCTCCCAAAATGCAGGGATTACAGGCGTGCACCACCGCACCTGGCAAAAGCACGTGTTTTGTTCAACAATAAAAAGGAATTTAAAGAGAATTTCAAATAAGCTGTGCTCCTGTGACCCTTCCTGCCAGCTCTGGTGAGCTTCTGTGTTTGTTAAGGGGCTGCCGCCAGGCCCGCCCTCAGAGAGCTCGGTGAGCACACAGGCAGCGGATGGGCTTCGTGAGCCACTGAAGCCCCAAACAGCCTGGACGGAGGCTGACAATGAGAGCCAACCCTGCTCAGGGCTCCTTGTGGTGTGTGTTGCCTGCGGCTGCTCACCAGCCCTGCGCCCTCTCACTTACAGACGCAGGGTGGGCACCGCCTCACCGCCTGCAGAGGTGACTGGGAGGACACGGCCCACGAGTGCTCACCAAAGCCCTGCTTCCTCGCCATTCAGAGTGGGGACCCGCTCCAGCACTCCCTGGAGGCTTGCCCCAGAGGCACCAGGAGGCTGAGACCCAAGAAAGGCTGCTCTCTGGTGACACTTCTGTGGCAGTGACTGCGACGTGTGCTCACTCGCTCTCACGTGCTTGCAGCCCAGAGCTCTGTGCTGGCTCTGCTCACATAGCCACATGCCTGGGAGGAGCCAGGAGGCCTGGGCTGCAGGAAACCTGGACTTCTAAGAGATGGGCCACAGCCCAGTCCAGCCTGAGGAGGCCCTGCCCAGGAGTGGACGACCCCAGGAAAGCCCCGGCCCGTTCACCCCTGCTTTCCTCCTACCTGGCTTTAACTCAGAACAGAAACCTTCAACCCCAGTTCCACAGCTCCGAACAGCTGTCTAGATTATAGCCACGTCTAAGGAAATCGTTTGGTAAGATCAGCCTGGAATCTCTGTGGGAACATTTTCTCCAGTGGAATCCACGTCCCTGTCCCAGCAGATGGCCTGTTTGTGTGGACCATGCTCTGGGCACTGGGGGGCCCCCAACAGTGGCTGCATTTTCTTCTGTCTTTTCAAGAGAAGTAAGGCAGGCGGGAGGAAGGTGCCCCCAAGTCACTCTCGACAGGCCCTGACACATGTATATGGCACCCGGAGGAGAGAGGAGGGGAGAGGAGGCAGCGCGAGCACCGCCTGCAGCTGCAGTCAAGGAGACAGGCCCGAGGCGTGGGGCCCTCCACCAGGCGACAGGAAGTTCTTGCAAAGACCCTCACACTCCCCACAGCCCTCATCCAACACCCTGTCCCCTCTATTATTTTCGGTCTCACAGGCGTCCTCTGGCACAGTGACGCATCGGAAGTGGCTTCCCGTGAAGCTCAGTTGCCATGTGACACTGAGCTGTGAAGGGACAGTAGTGCTGACGGTAAATCCCAGCTGGACTCAGACGACAGACCTGCGTCACAGAACAGGGAGGGGGGATGAGGGGAGCTGCGGAGGGCGGGGAGGGACTGGCACATGAGGACGAGGCTGCTCATCACGGCAGATGCCAGCCAGCTCCTTAACTGAACAGGTGCCCCTGGCAGGGGTGCGTGTCACGGCTCCACCCCTTTGGAGCCGTGTGGCCCTGGACCTCACGTGCTGGCTGGAGGTGACAGATGCGGATCCCCAGGGGAGGTGGCCAGCAGGGCCGCACCACAGGGAGCAGAGAGGGAGGGTGATGTCTATTAGCCATTATTATCATTTATTTTTTAGCAATTTGTTTTTATTACTGTCTTGACTTTCTGGCAGATTTTGACTTTGATGTAACACTGTTCGTGACTCAACAGGGAATAAAAAAATCTAATTTTTGCTAGTTTCTTTGACTATAATGGATAGTATAATTATTTACTAGTAAAAACAAAACTGTGAGAAGGAATTGGTCTGATTATTTACCTTCGCTTCTGTGCTTGGCCAGGATAATGATACTCTCAGGCTCCCTGTTCTATAGATTGCTCCATTTTAAAATCTGCTGTCTCCAAAACAGAGCACAGCCACCTGCACACAGGGATAGGGGCCACTGTGTGAACCCATGGCAGGGACACCCGAGTCCTGCCCGCAGACCCTGGTCATGCACCAAGCTCCTGCCAGGTGAAGAGAACCTATTTCCATGTCTAGACCTGAAGCAGTAAAAGACTGACCAATGGCTCTGTGGCCACAGAGCTCTGAGTAGATTCCCTACATTATGGCCATGCCAAGCCATGGGACAGGAACCCCAGAGGAGGCCTGGGGCTGCAGGGCGGGCGTCTGGACTCTTTTCTCCAGGAGTCACTCTGGCTCGGGGACTCTGAGCCAGGCAGAGGGCTTGGGAACAGTGAAGAGCAGGGCTCCAGCCTGACTCTGGCTGTGACTGCTGGAGGCTCTTCCTCCTGGTGAAGGGGTGACAACAGGCTCTTGAGGACCAGGGGATGGAGGGTGGTGGCCAGGCTGGCTCCCAGGCTGCTGCTGCTGTGACTTTGCACCCTCCCCTCCACCAGCATCAGTCCACCTTGGATTTGTTACTACGGTGCTGCATTTCCAACATGGTACAAAATGCCATTGCTCAGCAGGGAGGACCTGGCCCTGCCTCTGAGCTCCACCCCAGGCACTGCCTTTGGGACAAGACTCTTATGGCTGGGCAGCACAGCAGCAGGCTACTGTGGCCCTTTCCAAGTCCCGAATGGCCAGTGGATGGGCCGAGACACAGTGACAGGTGGAGACGGAAGCCACACAGGGCACGCTCCTGGGGCTGGCACTCTGGCCTGGGTGTGGAGAGGAACATGGTGCAGGGGCCATGTGCACCGTGGCCCTGTCTGTGGGGTCAGGAGGGTGTGGCTCATCTGGGCCCTTGAGGTTTGGACGCAGGCCCTCTCCAGTCTCTGTCTACCCTGAGCTACTACACTCCCACAGAAAGGTGTCAGGAACACGGGAGGTGGGATGGATGACCCAAGGGAGGGGCTGGCGGGGCTGCTCACGGCACACGTCAGCAAGAAGTGACTTTCAGGAACTTGGGGTAAGATGGATGCGTGGGGCCTTGGTGCAGCTGGGTCCAACCCCAAGTGGGTGCTGAGGCCCAGCCGCTGAAGGAGGGCAAGAATGTCAGCCTCAGGCTGGAGCCCAGGCTGGCCCCCCGGAAATGCAGCCCCACCTGGAGAGGCAGGAGCAGAGCTGGCATGTGACTCTCCCATGCACCTTCTGGCAGGGGAGGGCCACAGAGCAAGACCCCAGGTGTGGGCCTGGCATGGGGTGCAAACGGGCCTGGAAATGGGAAGGACTGATGGAGGGTTTTGTGGTCATCAGGCCATGGTTAACTCAGAAACAAGGGGTGGAGAGATCAAAGAAGATTCCGGAATGTGAGGTGTGTGAGGCCTGGGCTGCGTTCAGCTGTGCTGTCCCATGGTGGGCCAGGTCTGCTGCAGGCGGGCCGGTGGGCGCCCTGGGGAGTGCAGGGGACTTTGAGAACCTCTGCAATACTCAGGGGAGGGCTAGAGACTGCTGCTCCTTGGTACAAATGCAAGAAGAAATTGGCTTTAAACAGGCAAGTGCTGCCAGGAATGGGGTTCTGAATGAATCTGAAGCACTCAGGCAAGCACTGGGCGTCCTGAGCGCCACCTTGCTGAATGTGGGTGAGGCCCATGTGGAGGAGTGGAGCCGCTTTCTTCCCTTTCCTTCCTAAACTCCACTCATTTTGACCACCCCCACCAAGTTTTCTGAGATTTGAATGATATACAGATACAACTCAATTTCTCCAGCAAAATAAAGTTCAGGAATAAGAGCAAGAAGGAGAGTGTTAGCATGGTGGATCCCCATGCCCGGCAGGACAGGCAGAGGAGGACTGGCAGGGGTCCGAATGCTGATACCTATGCTCTCCTCTTAGTCTGTGGCCCTCAAAGGAAAAGATCCCTAAGCCAACACCACAGAGAGCAGTGTACAGGACAAGCATGGTATTAGCTCATCAGGGCCACAGCCAAGTCCCAGGCCAGCATGGGCTGGGTTTTCCTGCTTGGGAGGAGCCACTCAAGACCCAAGCTAGGGAGCATTCAGGGCCTTGGCCTGCGCCACCAGCCGAACATCCTGGGATTCGAACCACTGCATCTTGATTCCGTGAAAAAGTGCATCCCAGTTCAAAGGCACATCGCACAGATGACAGAGAATCTGCCTCATGGGGGAGCCGCAGATCCTGTTGTGCCTTGAGTGCCTTCGGCACCAGGACTTGTGAACAGGCAACCAGAGGCCCAGGCCCGCGGTGCTGCAGACAGGCCCGTGCTGGTGCCTCTGCTCCCAGTGCACACAAGCTGGTGCAGTGAGCACGGCACCTCCGCAGGTCTTGCCCTGCAGGTGCAGTGGCCAGACCTGGGTGCTACTGGTCCCCTGGGGAGCCGCTGGTCAGAGCCCCACGCAACAGCCTCGCCTTGCCAGAAGGAGGGTGCACGGGCCGCCCAGGGCCTCAGGCCCCAGTGTGCTGGGCGGCCCTCTCTCTGGCTCAGCTTCTGCCACCAAGGAGTCAGATATCACAGTGACATGGGACAGGAGGAGGAGTCTAACTCTCAAAGTGTCCTAATGGAAACCGGCAAGTACCCCAGAGCTGAGGAGTGAAAAGCCTGTCTGTCAGTGGGAGGGGTGGAAACCAGAGGCCCTGTGGGGCCTCCAAGTTCACACTCTTCATTAGGAAGGAGGGAAGACCCAGGGTTAATGAGCTGTTTTTATTTTCACTTCAGAAATGAAAGAGAACAAGAGAGTAAACCTAAGGAAACAGGAAGAAATAAGCTGGGCACAGTAGCGCATACCTGTGATCCCAGCCACTCGAGGCTGATGCAGGAGGATCGCAAATTCAAGGTCAGTCTCATCAACTTAATGAGGCCCTAAGCAACTTAGGGAGAACCTGTCTCAAAATAAAAAATAAAGCAGGGGGCTGGGATTGTGGCTCAGCGGTAGAGCGCTTGCCTCGCATGCGTGAGGCCCTGGGTTCGATCCTCAGCACCACATACAGAGCAATAAAATAAAGACATTGTGTCCATCTATTAAAAAAATAAATAAATAAATAAAGCAGGCTGGGCATGTGGCTTGATGGTAAAGCCTTGGGTTCAATCTGCAGAAGTGTGCCTGCAGGCACACACGTGCCACAAAAGGAAGCATGCAGACCAATCAGTGGGACACAGGTGAAGAGGTGACCATGAGGGAGACCAACGGCACGTGTTGGAACTCCAAGACACGGAAGCCCAGCAGCTGCTACTGCGAGACTGACAGAGTAAAAGGCGAAAGCAAAGACAAGCCACAGGAGTGAACGGGGAGGAGGGGCAGGTGAGGACAGCTGGCACAGGCCGTCCCTGTGAGGGAGGACTGGCTGTAGCCGTGCCACAGTGCCACGGCGCAAAGGGCTGGAGGCTCGACCTGCAGAGGCGCCAGGGCTCCCACTGGCTGAGGGGTCTCTACTCAGTCACAGCAGGAAGGCCGGGGCAGGTGACACGGAGCGTCCGTGGAGGAAGGAGGAGGAGGTGGAGAGAGAGAGACAGGGGACAACGGGTGCCACCCATGGGAAGCAGTCGGGCTGAGTCCCACAGACACGGCCCTCGATCTGAGAGCTGCTTGAGATGCACTGTGGAGGAGGAAAGCCCCCAGTCTGCGTCTGAGACACGAGGAGAGCTTGAGGCACAGGCGCACGTCCTGAGGACCCCTTGCCGAGCTGGCAGCTGTGCAGTGCCAAGACACAAGGTCAGGGGACAGACTTCCAATGCCATGCCAGCCACTCAGCAGCACAAGGGTTGTGATGGACTCCTAGTGTCACCAGGGGACGCTGGCAGCAGGCGTAAGTGCACAGGAGCTGAAGCCCACCTTCCATCAGCTCCTGCTCAGACAGGTGGCCCCTCAGGACCACGAGCGCTGGATGGAGGCAACCTGAACAGAGGGAGCCACCCACCCTCACAGCCTGTCTGCTCAGGGGCCGTGAGAGGCACTGGCGTGTGCACACTACCCACAGGCTGGACACCTCCACGTGCCAGCACTGTGGGGGGCGAGGGGGCTGGGAGGCACAGCGAACCAAACACAGCAGGCAGAAGGCACATCGGGTGGTGGACTGAAGGAAGGGAATCAGAAACACATTCCGATCGGGTTGGGCTGGGGGTGTCTGTGAGAGGCTCTTCGGTCGGAATCCTGAGGAGCCCGCAGAGCTAGGTGCAGTGGGCTCAGGGAGTGTGGACGACGCCCCAGCCGCTGGGGGCCAGGGCCTGTTTGCTTATAGAAAACCAGGAGATCACAACTCGCCTGGTTCCTGCAGCAGCAGAGCGGAGTCAGACTGTGGAGGGCGAGAGGTGAGGGGCGGCCAGGAGGACACCAAGGTAAGCACCAACACCAGGCGGCCTGAGAGGCGCGGGCCGCAGGGAGGCTTCAGTGCGAAGCCTCCGAGGCCACTGTGTCTGCCAGCGGTTCAGGGACGGCACGCAGGCAGGGGCTCCGAGTCCTTCTGTGACTCCCCGAGTGGGGACACAGCACACACAGCTTTCGCATGCTAGTCCCTGTCACTTTGGTACATAGAACGTGTTTCTCACCATTAAAGACATTCCCAGGAAGACTGAGACCACCTGGAGGTTACAACTGGACAGGAGGAGGCTGCCCGGTCAGGGCTGTTTGGTGCCGGCAATCTCAAGATGGGCAGTCACATGAACAGAAAACACGGCTAATTTCTGTTTCCTATTTACCTCAGTGAGCAGGTAGCAGAACCTGGAACGCACTACCACTCTCGGCAGAACGAGAGGGAAGCCTGTCCCTTAAACCCCAGTTCCTGGGCAGTGAAGAGTCAACTGCTAGACTGGCAGGGGCTCTGCAGGTGGCACCAGGACCCTTCCAGGAGCAACGCCCACTGCCTCCTGCAGCAGGCTATTACCTCACTGTGTGTGGCTAGCCCAGGTGCTGCGGCACATCGGGCAGTGCCCTGGCCTCTGCCCCCTCAATACCAGCACCCCAACCACCCACTTGTGACAACCAGTCTCCCAGGGGTGCAAGAACAGCTAGCTGGGGGCTGGGATTGTAGCTCAGTGGTAGAGCACTTGCCTCGCATGCGTGAGGCACTGGGTTCGATCCTCAGTACCGCATAAAAATAAATAAATAAAGATATTGTGTCCGTCTACAACTAAAAAAAATTAAAAAAAAAAAAAAAAAAAGAACAGCTCGCTGGGAACCACCCGGGCAGGTTGTGGGCGTCGGCACACAGGAGGAACGCTTGTCCGTCCAGTGCTGACAGACAGACAGTTATGACAGCCCTCCTATGCCACAGAGCTGCCTCTCCTTGGCCTGGTGTACAAAACATCGTCACATCAGAACAAACCGATTCCAGCCTCCCTGTGTCCCAGGGCACAGCGTTCCCACCGCCTCACGGTTCGGTCAACTTTGATTCTCTCTTGTTCAACTGTGATAGTCCTGGCCTGCTTGCCTGACCTGGGCCGAGGCCCTTGCTGCCCTGGTGAGCAGGCCAGGCCTGTGGGCTCGAGGAAGGAAGGTGGGCGGCTCACCTATGAGGGAGTTGAGGGCAGAGTAGGAGCTCACGCGGCGCATCTTGTCGATGGTCTCGAAGGACAGGACATACTCCTCGTTCTCGGGGCTGCCCAGCGTGCTGCTGGCGCTGCTGCTGGTGCTGAGGTTCCCGGGGGAGAACGCCACCGAGCTGCCCGCTGGCCAGGACACAGAGGGCAGGTCAGGGTGGTGCCACGGCCTGACCTCTGCTCTAACAATTTATAGCCTGGCTGAGGTTGGTTTTCTTCTACAAAACCAGGCGCCACAAACACAGGCATGCACGTGTGCTCACACTGCGGCGGTCTCCCCAGGAACAGGAGTCGGGAGTTGAAGGCACCCAAGCCACGCGTGCTGCTTCCTGCCAGCCTGTGACGTGCCCTCTGGCTATTCTGTGTGCTCGACTATGATAGCTTTTCTACACTCATGACTAGAAGGAAGACTCTGGACCCTAGAAAAGCTGGCTAGTCACAGGGCAGACAAGAAGTCAGGGCATGTGTTTACAGCAGAGAAAGGCCACGCAGCACGGCACTTGCTTGGATAAAAGACTTATAAAGTAACACCCTGAACTTCCCACCCGTGCCCGAGGGCCAGTATCTCACATTCTTCCGTCAAGCTCAGATTCTGCAAAGATTTGTTCAGGCTCCTGGCCGTGGTGACAGCTCGGATGTTTCCATAGGAGCTCACAGAGCGAAGCCTGGGGGTACACGGACTGTCTCGCACTGGGGTCAAACTTCCCCCCTCTAGGAAAGAATAAGAAAGTACATTAGTGACAGGCTTCATGACAGGAGGCGGCACATCCCGAGTCTGCAGGCACAGCAAGAAGCCGGCAGCTGTCACCTGGGAAGAAGGAACGCAGAGGGGCCTTTCAGCTCAGGAAGGTCTGACATGAGTGCGGGACCTGCTGGGTAGATGGTTCACAGTCTGAGTGCTGACTTGCAGGACAACACAGGGCAGGCTGGCCCTGTGGCCTCTGAGTCCACATGAGGAGCTAGGTGGGGCAGGCCACGGGCCCTGCCTAGGAGCGCTAGCCGGGCCAAGCCCCATCACGCTGGCCTGTTGGTGGCTACCTCAATCCATATCACTGGCTGCTTTGGTCCAGCAGCTCGTTCTTCATGTCCCTCCCTGATGGACAGGGAGGAATGCTTTGCTGGGTCGGAGCCCCTCACTGTGACCTGGGGCAGTCCACCCCACCGTGATGAGACACCAACGTGCTCCAGCGAACAGAGGCTCCCATGTGCCTCGCCGACAAGTGACCGATGGCAGCACAGCTCATTAGTCATCACGGGGATGCTCAGCTCTTCTCTGCCAGACCCTGCTGCCAAAGCTGCCAGCCTTCAAGAGTCCCATGGATTGGCTTCCAGAAGGGGTAATGGTCAGCGTGGCCCCCTTTCCTGCCTGTTGCATTCTGCTAAATGCCCAAGTCAATGGCAACAAAGCCAGTATCAGAAACCCCAGCTCAGACCTGGCCCAACCCAGTGACGGCCGATGTTGTGGCAAAGGCCAGGGTCACCAGCTGTACCTGTGGCCGCTGGAGACGGCAAGGGGTAGTTCTTTTCCTCTTCCATGAACTGCAGGGCCACGGTGCAGAAGTTGCTCTCGTACTGCACCACGAGATGGCTCAGGGCTACCACCAGCTCCTGTCCAGAGGGAGAAGGGACAGTTAGGCTTGCTGGGCCGGAAATGTGCTGGGTCACAGGCCTGCAAACCAGCACCTGCACTGAGTCGCAGCAGCACAGTGTGTAGAGCGGGACCGCCACAGGCACAGCCATGAGCAAGCAGAGGGCTGTCGAGGCATGAGGGGCCTCCGAGGAACGGCCTGTGCCTGCCGGACCTGCCTGTGGACAGCTGGGTGGGAGGTGCAACCTGGGACTTCCTGGGGCGGTGGTGTGGGTCACACACCTCCAGCGTGGGCAAGGTACAGTCCTGCTACCCTGGGCGGAAAAGGCTGCTGCGTTAGACCCGAGAGTCTGGGGAGCCAGATGGACAGACACTCAGAGCCACACCAGCCTCAGCCCCAGGAGGGAACGAGGCAAGTCCTGGAGTTACAGTGATTCTTAGGCCAAATGCCTCAGTCCAAGGAGATGGACACATCCGTAGTTTTTAGGACAGTTTAGCACTACAACCCAGGTGCTCGGAGATCCACAAGGATGTGAGGAAACAGATCAGGATGTAGGTTCACAAAACGAACCCTGTCCACCACTACTCTGCGCTGGGTCAGGTTCTGCTGACTCATTCGTGGCCACCGCCAACATCCCGCACTGGCCACTTGTACCAACTACTCAAATTATTGTCAGACTCCCAGGTGACTGCAGAGCCCCTCACCTTGTCTGTAAAAGAGAACACAACTGCGCCAGCATCCACGGCCCTCACCCTGAAGGGAAGTGGGAATCCAGTGCTGGCCCCACCAAGGCCCCGTGGGCCCGTTATTCAAGGGACACATCAAGAGAACACCTCGCCTGAAGGCAGGCCTCACTCTGGAAGAATGAGCCTGGCATGCGGCAGAGGCTCGGACGGCCTGACTGCACTGGTGGCAGGACACAGGCACTGGTGCTCTGGGCGGAGGGTCTGGCAAAGGTGCCCAGCCTGGAGTGTGGAGCTGCCTTTACACTCAGCTTTCACAGATGGGGACAGTCCTGTGGCGGTCACGGGCTTCACCCTCACCAGTCTTGTGTGGCCCTGGACCCACTGCCAAAGGCACTGCCTGTGCACTGACTGCACTCCGTGGCCTCGCCTGGCACCAGTCTGCACAAGGCACACGACCCCAAACTGGGCCACACCTTCAACCTGCACACCTGGAGCTGGGCCGAGAGCACCAATTGCTCTGCCACTGCCCAGACCTACGCCCTTCTTTCCTTTTCTCGTGCCCAGGTCCCCCCGAGCTCTCTGGGCATGGGACACCACACCCACACAGCTCCTGCAAAGTCCCACCTTCCTCCAAGTTCTCAGGCCCCAAGGACACAGCAAAGCAAGGCTCTGCACTGGGGGACAGCCACCTTCCCAGCACCTGTACCCTTGCCTTCCACTCTAGCCTCTGCCCTTGCTGTCCCCTGCTGGACAGGTCTCCCTGTGTCCCTGCCTCAGGATCACACTTCGCTCAGGCCTCTGCTCAGTCTCTGCTGGGACACCTCTGCTGCTAGGTTTCCTCCAGACACTTGGCCTTCTCCTGCTTGGCTTCTCTTCCACGCTCCATTTTGGGTGACTTCCTGAGAGAAGAGTCGCTGCTGGGTCACCAAGGCAAAGCAGGACCTGGGTCCTGGTCTTTGCCCATCAGCCTCACACATGCTGTTTGTGAGTGGATTGCCACCAGGATCCAGGGACACGATGCTTCCTGCCAATGGGCGCTGAGGTTCCTCTGGGGCTGCCATGGGAGGCAGCCACGTGACTCGCGATGACAAAAACGTCACACTTGGGAGGCAGCACCCACCCCTGCTCTGCCATGCTCACGCCTCCAGGGCCGCCCTGCTCCAAGTCGCCAGGTACTGGCTGAACTTTGATTTGAGCCCTGCAGCCCTCCATCATGGGGCGCAGGCAGCATCCCAGGGAAGGATGGCTTCTGTCTCACAGGAAGGGCTCCTGCAGACGACACTGGCACTCCAGGTCCAGCGGCCTGTCTGCCCCGTGCTGCTTGTTACTCACATCCACCACCCAGGTAAGAGCTGCCCCTTCCTGGAAGCCCTTGCTGACCCCAGTCCATGCCACAAAGCAAGGCAGCCACCTCTGACACACTCTAGAGAACTCAGGGCCTCCCTCGGGGCAGCGGCTACTCAAAAGTGCCTTTGTAATTATCACTTTATCTGCCTCCTCAACAAGACCCTGTGCTCCTAGAAGTAGGGCTGTTGTGTATCCATAGATTCAGGAGCCCAGTGGAGCCCAGTGGGACTTGGAAGCAGATGGACAGGTGGAGAGAAGGGCCCTTCACTGCCTTCCAGCGACACTGTATCCTGGGGAAGCAGGTGGCTCTCGGACACCCACCATGCTCTCACAGCCTGGCAGCATGTAGGGCTGCAGCAAGTGAGCACCAAACTGCCTTTGATGCGGGAGGCTCCCAGACATTCTGGTGTGTGGAGGATGCAAGCCCTAAGAGGGGCAGCGAGGGAGAACTAGGGAGGAGCCCAAGGCACACCAGGCCCTCAAGATGCACCTGAGGCTCAGCAGCTCTCCATGTCCTCGGGGACTTCAGGGACCCCTCTCTGAGTGCTGGGAACTAGGGGGCATTACAATTAACATCCTTTCTACTTCAAAATTGCCTTAGGAAAGAAAAATCTTTCCTTATTTTAAAAGGCATTTTAATAATTGTTAAAATTTAATTGTTAAGGCCACCTCAGATGGGGCAAGGAAGAGTTCACACAGGCTGAAGGAAGCCGCTCCCGAAACACAGCTGGCCGTGGGGACCCGAGGACAGTGGAGTCAGAACCCAGGGCAAGGTGCACTGGGCTCTCACTAGGAAAGCTGGTGCACAAGTGACGGCCAACTTCTGGGGAGACATGGGATGCCAAGTGCCCCTAGGTTCTGAGTCTGGCTTAAGAGGACGTGTCCTCATCCTGTCCCGCCCAGTCAGTCCTGCTGCCTGCTCTTCAGAAAGACAACCCGGTGCACACCGTCCTCTGACAGGCTGTCTCCCCTGGGAGCCGAGTACAGGGCTGAGATGCCGAGAGGATGCCCAGTGGTTCGGCGTGGCCAGAGACAAATCTGTGGTCACCTGTGGGCGGTTCTGCTTCCCCATCCATCTGATGAACACACTCTGCTCCAAAGCAGCCTTCAGGTTCATCATGAAGCCACCAGTCCATGAAGCACTTTCTCCGGTGCCCCTTCCCAGCTGGGTTCAGCAGGGGATCTGGGTCGTGCAGAACTTGCTCTGCAGGGGTGTGGACCTGGGGCTAACCCGGGTGATCCGACATCTGCACGGTAAGCAAGGGTTTTCAAGTCTGTGCAGTGCAGACATGGCAGCGGGTACCACACAGGCCTGCAGCACGTCCCCAGGCAGGAAGGCACCTGCTGTGCAAGCCGTAGGTGTGGCCTGCTCTGCGCTCTCGGATGGAGTAGGGCACACGTTCTGGTGTCTGTGCTTATGTGACGCACACCGTGGAGGTGGGGTTGTCCTTCATGCCACGGGCAGGACTGTGCTGGCTCAGCCCCCAGGTAGCACAGGGCCCAGTCACAGGGTGCCCTGCTGCTGCCTGCCATGCCAGAGCCCACATACCTTCCGGACCATGGGGCTCCCGTCGTTGATCAGCTGGGCAAGCATCATGGCCACGTTGTGGTCGATGGTGGTAGAGTGGTCCGTCCTCTCAGCAGAGTTGCCCACAAATGTGCCGAGGGCGAAGACAGCCGCACATCGGACCTACAAGGCGGGGGTGGGGTCACAGTCATGCCATGGCTGCCGCCTACTGTCTCCCGCCTGCTCTCCTGCCAGGGGAAGCCTGCAGGTTGATCCCGCTCAGCTCAGGTGAGTGTGGCTCAACTCAATTCCACACATCTTACTGAGCAGTACTTGAGCCCAGAGCTACACTGTGATGGAGCACAGATGGGGGAGCCCAGGGGAAACAAAGAAGGTCACTGGGGCCCCAGCTCGAGGCATGATGACGAGGTTGCAGAGGCAGGAGCTGTATTTCCTCTGCAATCAACAGAACCCCTGGGCACTGTGGAACTGTGGCTGAACAAGACAGGCATGCTGGGGAGGGGGCTGGGCTGGGCTTGGAGGGGAGTGGTGGTATGTGGGAAGGCTCTGGAAACACAGTGGAGTGGGGGCTGGGGTGGGCTGAGTCCTTAGGGGTCCAGAGGCAGTGAGGGGAGAACCCTGGGCTGGCATGGGGTCCCAGGGCCTTGGCTCAGCTCTCCTGACTCCAAGGTCTTATGATCCTGGGGAAGAAGCCAACGTCATGTGGCCTGTTTCCTCATCTTTAACACAGGAGTGGCAGGAAGATTCAAGGAAATAGCACGAGAAATCCTAGAATTCCAATCCATGTTGGTAAGACTTCCGTGAGCACGAGTAGTCTGTGCAGGGGCTCCTGGAAAACCCACTGGGTGGACTCAGTCACAGTGGCTTAGAACGGGAAGGTCCAGTGGGTTCCAACCCGAGCCATGAGCACCTGTCGCTCAGAGCTCCACAGCACAAACTGAGGTCTCCATGTCCCGAGGAGGCACTTCCCAACCTGCAGGTGGAGTGGCACTGCAGTTCCAGCACTAGTGTGCTGCCAGTCTTGGGGCAGCTGCTCCTGAGCCCACACACCCTGCTCTCCTTCCATCCCACAAGGGGCCCTGTGCCTGACAGGAGCTCAGCATGGGAGGACTGAGGGGATTGGGACTCCTGCCTAAGAAACAGACCAGCATCACCAAGAAAAACCAGTTCTGGACATTTCAGATGCAGATTTATATGCTGCTCAGCATCTTCCCTAAACATACAAAACCAAACCAAAAGTAATATGTAAAATTTAAGGGAAAAGAACAATGCCACAAAGACAGAGCAGAGCAGCGGGCAGCTTGGGCATGCTCAAAGGCTCCTTGCACAGCCCTTGGTGAGGGCCAGAAAAGCACTGGGCAGCGGCAGGACCTCACAGTGCACTGAAGCTGCCTACGCCAGCTGCACACACGTGCACGCAGCAGCCCACGCTCCTGGGCGGGCACGCTGGCACAGAGCTCACTGGGCAGGCGAGGGGCCACCTCTGCCAGCAGCTGAGGCAGGATCTGGGTCCGAGCAGGTGGCCAGGGGTCCGGAGTGGTGCACACCCCCTCACATGGACATCCAGGCCCTCCAGCCACTGTTCATATTTCCTCTCTGGGCAAACTGGCAACTCACAAGATGTCTCACCAAGAGGCCTTGTTCCTCCTAAAGGCGGGTTCTGCTCTCTGGTAACACAGGGAGGTGAGACCTGATGTTCCTGGGTTCCCCAAAGCTGTAGGGGTCCCGGGACCTAGAAGGATGGGCACAGAGCATCCTGAAGCGAGGGCTGGTATCTTTGGGACAGGTGCCACTGCTCTCTCCAAGACTTGGCCCAAGTCCCACTGAGGTGTGACACACACAGCGAGCCACGCAGCAAGGCACCTCCCACACAAGCCTGGCACGGTAGTGTTTCAGTTTAGACCTTAGGGGTCCAGAGGCAGTGAGGGGAGAACCCTGGGCTGGCATGGGGTCCCAGGGCCTTGACAACTACGTAGTAATGATCTTTGACAAACACTCTAGGATCCCCTTTCTCCATCAAAGTCCAACAAGTAGCCTCCAGAGTAAGTCCTCAGGTCACAAGGATGGTTTTGCCATCCTTAGGTACCAAGACACGAGGGCCAACTGCTGTATTAGCCACTTGGGGACAGGCAGCCCAGGTGAGCAGCACCATGACAAGCAGATGGCCGTGCAGCAGGAGAAAGCCAGGCAGGTCCTGGTTCCAGACACCCAGATCCCTGCTCCAAGGCCTACTCACTGTCCCGCCACCAGGGGCTCAGCCACCCTCCCGACCACCTGTGTCATCAGGGCCTGCCTGGCCCTGCTCTTTGTGGGTGAGGCTGAACACCACCCCCTCCTGGCAGAGGAGCAGGCCTCATCGTTCTTCACGGCCTGGCAGTGCCCCAGTGAGGCCTCACTGTCACCCTGGCTTCTGTGGCTCTGAGCAGACTCCTGAGAGCACGGTCGCTTGGCTGCCTGCTGTGGGGCCTCACCTTCAGCATGCAGGACCACTCTGTGTGGCTCCACTCCAGCCTTCACGGTGGCCCAGACATCACCAGGGAGTCACCAAGGAGTCTGCCTGCCCGCTGAAGTCCCCACTGACCAAGCAGCAAGAATGAGGAAGCAGCTGGCCAAAATGCAGCAGGGCCTGCTTCCTGGCCCTGACCAGCAGCTGTGCATGACCATTTCCTAGCTGTGGTTGTGACCTACAGAAAATGGAGCTTCGTTCTGAATGAAAATGCTGTCTGGAGCCGGGCGCGGTGGTGCCCCCAGCACTTAGGGAGGCTGAGACAGGAGAATCGCGAGTTCAAAGCCAGCCTCAGCAACGGCGAGACCTAAGCAACTCAGTGAGACCCTGTCTCTACATAAAACACAAAATAGGGCTGTGGAGGTGGCTCAGTGGTCGAGTGCTCCTGAGTTCAATCTCCGGTGACAAAAAAAAAAAAAATGTTGTCTGGCCTGACCAAGCTCTGCCAGCCCTGTTTCACAGGCAGCACCATGGTCTCCTGCTCTACCCTGCCCTTTGAGCCTGGTGGGTTTCATGTGTCCTTTCTGAACGGGCTCTGACATCTCAGAGCCACATTTGGTCTTTGTATTTCAGATACACTGATCACATTTATGGGTACTGTCCCAGTGATGACATGGTTTTTGGGGAAATGATGTTAGTTTTCCATCTGGTTTGAGTCTATGTGAGGAGGTAGCCCTGTGGGCAGCAGCCCTGGAAAGCCAGGACCCTGCCTGGAGCCGCAGACCACACAAGAGAATCAGCCAAGATGTCCCACTGGGCTCAGGCTGCATGTCCTCTGACCACCGGCCCTCAGTTACCACAGGGACCATGGGTCTGGGAAGGCTCTGTCTTCTTGGCTGCAAGGACACTCAGACCAACTCCATGGCCACTGTGGCGAGCTTGCATGTGGCCTGCCTCTCTCCTGGCCTAGTCTTTGAGGGGACATCATGTCCAGTGCTTGCTGCCTCCAGCTCCTCCTCTGCTCTGCACACTTCTAATATCACCCTGTTTCTTTGATGCCTTAAACCGTTTTGAGAACAATTTGGGAAGTAAATTAAAGCTACTTCCTTGAGGAAATGTTCCTGAGGACCCCTCCCTATGAGAGGCCTGGGCCATCTCCACCCCCCGGGGCAGCGAGGGCAAGTGTACTAGAGCTCTGCTGGTGCCAGGCTGCCCACACCAAGCTCTGCCCTGAAGACTGAGCCTCAGGGCAGCTGGAGCCATAGGTGACAGGTCTCAGCCCACGGGGGTCTGGGAGCCTCATGGAGCCCCCTCTCAGCTGACTCACAGGATGAGGAGGCGGGTGGGATCTGGGCAGTCTGCCTCCCGCCCCATCAGCCAGTTGAGGGCTGTGTGGCAGCTGCTGTGCATGATGCCCTGGCCCGGAGGGAGCAGGTGGTGCCCGGTTGCAGGCTGCTCCAGGTCAAAGCCTGGCCTGGCCCCACAGGGTGTCACAGTGCATGGAGCCTGGCCCATCCACAGCCGCCCATTAGTCCACAGGAAGGCCATCAGTGCATGACTGCACCAAGGTTCCCCACTCATGTGACTTCCACGTGGCCCTGGAGGTTCTGGTCACAAGACCATGCTCAAGCCTGGGCAAGCCTTTGTGCGTTTTTCCAGCATGACCTTTCCACAAGCCACGGCAGGAACACTGGCAGGAGGCACCCGCACGTCTTCATCTGGCTTGCAGCCACCCTCATGGGGACAACTCACCTCAGGGATAGGGTCAGAGAGGAGGCTGTAGAGCTTCTCGTGGGCACTGTCCCTCACCCCACACCACCTTGCTGAGTCGAAGTTCTGCCAGATCCGGCCCAGGCAGATGGCCACCCACTGGCGCAGCAGGGGGTGTGGGTCGCTGAGCTGCTCCAGGCAGATGGCAATCAGGTTCCCCTGAAGGCAGGCTTCCTGGACAGGGCAGGACAACACAGACAGGTGGTTCTCTGCCCTCAGACTCTGGGCCTGGATGGTGGCAGCTGCCACTTCTGGGGAAGACTTGTTTAGTCACAACACAGGATCTGCTCCACTTTCCTCATTTTAAACCCCATGGATTCAATGTGCCCCACAATGGCAAGCTAGATGAAGGGCCGGGCCTTTGCTGATCACGTGCCTCCCCTGCCAGCCCTGGCTGCTGGTGCACCCTGCTGGCCCACTTTTTGAGGCTGACGGGCCATCAGACAGCAGAAGCACAGCGCCCTCTGCAAACATGGCAGCCTGGCTGCACATCTGCTCTCTGATACATGCGGGTGAAACAGCCTCCCCTGCAATGCCAGAGGTGGGCTCAGGGGGACTGTAGCCACTGGGACACTCACCTGCCCTGTGGCGTAGCTGTTGACAATCACGGCAAGAATGAAAGCTGTCATCGTCCTGTGTTCAGCCTGCAAAACAAAAGCCAGCCTTGGTCTGCATCTCCCCAGGTGGGCTCCTGGTTCCCCAGCCATAGCAGCGCCACGTTTCCACATCCTCAGGGTGGCCGAAGCATGGCTGAGATTGAGGGCTGCCTTGGTACCGTCTTCTGACCTGGGACAAGCAAGACCCAGAGGATGAGAGCAGCTTGGGCTCGCCTGGGTGGGCAGACTGCACCCCTGGCCTGCTAGTGCCACGAGCAGGCCCAGAGAAGGCCAGTGGGCGGGGGCCTTGGCCCAGTGCTGGGTGAGCTTGCTGGCAGCAAGAGAGCCCCAGCCTAACCTGACTTCGTCCCGCTCTGGCCTTCTATGGGCTGCTCAGCCTCCACTCTCCTTTCGGGAGGCCACCTGTGCCCATCTTCTGCAGGGCGCCCTGGAATGCACGCTCACTCGCCGCAATTATCGCACGAGCTGCACCCCTGCTTACTTTGAATTCAGCGCTCTGCGTCTCTCCTCAACGTGGCAGTGACTGACGTCGCAGTCAGCTCTCAGACCTGCCAGCACGTCTACCAGTGCCTGTGTGGGCCACTCTTCCCTCTGGGCTCACTGTCCCTCTCTGAAACACAGGGCTGCTGGTGCCTTCCAGGGGTCAGAAGTGGAAAGCGTCACCTCACTACCCGGGGCCTGACCTGGCAGGTGGCCTTTCTGGGGGCTGGATGCTTCCTCCATGCCTCTGACAGTTACTACTTGGATTAAGGGGCGTCTGGGTGAATCTGTTTTCATTGAACTTTTGTGGGACTCACTGTGCTTCTGAAGTGCAAAAATTCTTTTTTCCTCCAGACCTGGGAAGTTCTCAGCCACAATGTGCTTGACTGTGGCTTCCCCTCTGCCTCGCCTCCACTGGCTCTGGGACGAGGTGAGCGACAGTGGAGTTGGCACCTGCGTCTCTTGCCCTCTGGGTCTTGCTCCTCCCAGGCCAGTCTTCTCTGAAGTACACCCCTGGCCCCCCATGGCCTCTCCACTGTCCACTTCACCTGCTGAGTTTTCAGCGACAGCCACCGTCTGTTCTTCTGCTACAGGTTCCACTTTTTACTTTGCCCCCAGATCTTCCTATTTAAAAACCTGTCATTTTTTTTTAAACATTTTTTTTTAGTTGTGGATGGACACAATTTCTTTATTTGTTTTTATGTGGTGCTGAGTATCGAACCCAGTGCCTCACGCATGCAAGGCAAGTGCTCTGCCACTGAGCCACAATCCCAGCCCCAAAACCTGTCATTTTTGCGGACAGGTATGAAGCACAGAGTATTTTTCTTACGCAGACATAAAACTATATTGAAAAAAACAACACCCAGATCTACCGTTTGGCACAGGTAGACCACACTGTCTTTGCTGGTGCCTTTGCTACTCTCATTTACACAGACGTAGTCTCTGCAGGAACTCCACGAGCCTCCTCTCCTGGGGTGTGGCTCTCCTACTGTGGCCTGGCCAGTTCTCCTTCCTGTGGCGCCTGACTGAGCCCTCGAGAGTAGGGCTGCTTCTGGGAGAGTCCCTGGGCCCTGAAGCGGCAGGCCTGATGTGTGCATCTTCCAGCTTGCAGGGCACTCGGGGTTCGGGAGTGGCCCTCATGCACATGGGTTGTGTAACTCAGGGCTTCCCACAGGCTGAACAGGCCCAAGCTTTCCGTTTCTCTTGATGGCCCTTCTTTTCCTTCCACCCAGACATGGACAAGTGGTCAGCTTCTCAGAAGCAGGGCAGGGCTGCTCATCCTCATTAGTAAGGGCACAGGGCACGCCCTGCACAGACGCAGGGTCTGTGGAGTGCGGTGTCCTGGAGGCCCCACCACGGCTCCACGGGTCTCAGTTCTGGCACTTGAGCATTTCCTCTTCCAAGCCTGGCTTGTGTCCTCCAACCCTCACACGCTGGAGCTGCAGCGGGGCCCATCCAAGGCCGCTTAGCCTTTTCTCCCTTACTGAGTTTGTATTCCTACTTGCTCTGAAGAACAGGGAGGGAGTATTTCCAGGACCCACGTGAAGTGCATTAAACTGCCTGCGGTTGTGTCTGAATGCATCACTTAAGTGAAGCAAGCACACGAGTACCCTCACCTGCTGCGCAGCAGTTCCATTTGCACTGCTTCTGTCTCTCTCTGTCTTTTATCATTTAATTTAGAAAAACAAGTAGAGGGTGCAATTACACATAAAAGTTCCTTTACACAACAAAAGCGACCTGGGATGGCAATTGTGTTGCCGCACTTAAATATTCTGGCAAAATTACATTAAGTAATTATTTGGGGTATCTATTTTGTCCTCATTTCTATGCTAGGGCTGGAGGTGTAGAAATTAATCATAAACCATTATTACAAGTTAGTATATGCCCTATTCATGGATATCTAATTTTTGAATAATTTAATATGATAAAAATATTTATGAACTTTTAAATAATCTCTCCTCCCTCCTCCCTGACACCCTGCCACGTCCCAGGGCTTCAGAGGCACCCGAGTTACTGAGCCACGGGTGTGAGGGTGCTCGCGAGCTGTCCAGTTGGTGGACAGGTGCTAGGGAGGGGACAGTCACTGTAGGCCAAAGAGTCAGCAGTGAAGGGTGATGAGCACAAGTCCCTCCAAGCCCCTGTGGGGGCAGATGAACTTGTCCTGTCAGGGGCAGGAAGGGCACAGCATGCACCAGACGCAGCCGCCTGAGTCCTGCACCCGAGCTCTGTGAGCCAGCATCACAGCCGCCTTGCTGCTCGCAAGAGAAGCCGCACAGACACACATGCAGGTGGAGGGAGGGGACCCGATCCCAGGACCATCCAAGACAAATGGGGTCAGTCCTTACTGGCATGTACGGGTCAGCCAAGACGGAAAGGAAGTACTTGTGGCCGTTGTCCTTCACGAGGTCAGCCTGGCACGACTGAGGAGAAAGGAGACAGGAAGAATGTGAGTGCGGCGAGGGATGCGCAGGGAGCCCTACTCCTTGCGAGGTGTGTCCCCTTGGGAACAGCTAGGTGTTGTGCATGGACATGTTCTGGAGCCAAGGGAAAGGGGCTGGCCACAAACCACAGAAGGGCTACGCCTGCATGCCTCTGGAGAAGCCCTCTGGCCACTGGCTATCAGCCGCTGGCTGGGCCGCTGTGCTTGCTGTGGCCTCTGCCTCCCCAACCCCCAGCCCCAGTTCTATGGGTCATGTCCAACACTGGACACCACTCGTTTTACAGATCCTGACCTACTGAAGCTTTTCAGGGGATTTCACTCGGACTTATAAAACACGAAAGTCACCATACACACAATTACCATACTTAGGAATTATATCTCACGTTCACGTTTTAACAGGAGCCTCCTAGAGGCCCAAGTCCCTGACCAAAGGCAGAGCTACTCAGTGCAACTGGCTCCAGTTCTCAACGTCAAACACGTGCTCTTGGCTGTGTGGTTGTTGTCTGTCACACATGGGAGGCCCTATTATGTGAGCACTGGCTTGGTCCTGGAGACAGATGTAATTGTGCCCCACTCTGCTGCTGGAGGCACAAGCGAGCCGACAGCCCATGCACAGGGGACCCAAGCAGGCATCACCAAAGCCACAGGGAATTGCAGGTGCGTGGTCTGTCTCAGGACGGAAGGGACAGCCAGGAAGGGCAGGGACTGAAGGGAAACAGGCAGACAGAGTGGGTCGCACAGGCCAGGAGGCGTGCGAGAGCTGAGGCACACGGGACACAAGGGAGGCCCTGGGTTCAAGGTCTGCAGTGGAAACAAAGGCTGGCTGGAAGGGGCCAGACTAGAGCTGAGGGTCCCACACAAGGGCCACATCATGGGGCTGGTTCTATGAGGACAGTGCTGCTGGAGATGGAGGGGCAGGGGAGCCCATTTCCTGCACTACTGCCTAAAGAGATGGGGGGCCATCTGGCAAGGGGCTCAGGGGTGGGAGCCCCTGGGAGTGGTCTGCATTTGAGGTGTCTGTGAGACACAAGCGGAGCTGTTCAGCAGGAGGTGGACACAGACCTGAAGCTTGGAGTGGAATCGGAGCTGAAGCCGCATGGGTACTGGTAGAGCCCAAAGACCCCCAAGGTGTGGAGTGTTCTGGAGGTTGGAGGGCAAGACTGAGGTCTGGGGATGGAGGGAGATGGGTGCTTGGGAGGAAAGAGGCTTCCTGCCGTATGCGGCACTGCAGCTTCATGGGGGCCGCAGGGGAAGCAGCCTGGCTCTGAGGCTGGCCAGACTGTGGCAGCCCCAACCTCCACCGGGTTGGCTGATTTGGGGGACACTCTGCAAGTGCTGGTTCTTTGCAGGAATGAAAGGATCATGCCTTGGACATTTAGGGGTTGAGCATCATGTCTCAGGAGGCTCCATGCCCACAGGGCTGAGGAAGAGACATAAGGGGGCAGGATTTGAAACAAAACCCAGGTTGAAGGCCAGGCTCTCCTGCTTGCCAGCATGGGACCCCAGATAGGTTTTAGGAACATGTGCTCAAGTAATGCAAGATTAAGTAACATGTAAGAGCCATGAGAAAACTGTCACGTGATGGACAGTGGGAAAATGCTATTATTCTTGGAGAGAAAGGGACCCATGAAGCACGGATCTGACGTTAACTGGGCTTCCAGGGTCTACGTGTGGGGAAAATCCACTAGGACATTAATGGATTAACTGACACAGCGAAATGCAACTCACCAGCTCCCAGCAGGCTCTGCTCTCGAGGACAGAGGGAGTGCTCCTTTCCTCGGGATCCCTTCTCACAGAGGAGGAATGGATTTGCAGGAGGAATCTGCTGGCAACTGCAGCGCAGAAGCCCCCTGCCCCTCCCATTCCTTAGTGTGCTCTTATAATGAGGAGTTCTCTGGGCAGCAGTAAACTGATGGGGCGGGATACCGGCCTCCTGTTGAAGCGGGGATTAGGCAGGCTGGAGAGGGGCGTGGGCTCAGGCTGCTGCTTTTAACCTGAGCCAGGAAAGCCAATTAAGCTTGCAGTTTTTAGAAATAAGAGATTCCTTGCCTTAGCTGAGACTGCTGGCAAACTAAAAGGCATGGACTTGTCCTCCCTGTGAATACCCCATTCCAAGGGCAGGAGTGAGCAGGCAGATGTCCTCAGCAATGGGAAAACCTTCTGAGAAAGGAGGTGCTTTTCTGTGTGGCAACCTGAAGACTGACAGATCAAATCAAAGCCCACACACTGATGGGTAGCACCTTAAACATGTCTTGTTAAAGAGTAATGAAGTGTCATTAAGGCATACCCTACTAATTCTGAATCAGCCTCCCAAGCAGAAAATCTGAGACAACAGCTTTAACGTGAAGAGTAACTCCAGATCAGGGCCTGGTGATTTATGAGATGCCTGTTAAAAGCTCTCCCTTTGGATAGGGTTGTTATGCTGTGGCACCTTCAGATACCTACCTTCAATTTCAGTGCCCAGCAGGTGTCATTTAATCTTGGTTTGTAACACTCAAAATTCTGTGCCCTCTCCCCAGTGACACCTGCCAAGGGGGTGGGATGCAGCCTCCAACTGCCAGTGATTGATAGGTAGCAGAGACATAAATGGCAGGGGCAGGGAGTTGTGGGGAGATAATCCTATAGACCAGGTCTACTTTGCTAACCCCCCACTCCAATGCCTTCTTTTAAAAAGCAATTTACTTAAGGCCACTCTGGCCCCGCCCAGCTCATCAACAGCACATGCTACACTCTGAGCAAACAACGTGTTATCTGTATGAGGAATGCAGGCCTGAAGCTCCTCCCTACTGATAAGAAGAATACAGTGACTTTGAAGTGGGGGACTTCTGTGACCTCCACACAGACCACCAACCACAAAATCTCTCAGAACAATGTATAGGCAAAGTGAGCCAGAACTGCCTTTGAATCTTGTGTGTGTGCTGGAGATTGGACCCAGGGGTGCTGAACCACTGAGCCACATCCCCAGACCTTTTTGCAATAGAGTCTCACTAAGTTGCTTAGGACCTCACAAAATTGCTGAGCCTGGCTTTGAACTCACGATCCTTCTGCCTCAGCCTCCTGAGTGCTAGGATCACAGGCGTGCCCACTGCGCTTGGCTGCCTTTGAACCTTTAACATGTCATTAGGATAGTGAAACACCTCTGTGGGCTTTGGTTGGTACCTCTGGGTAAGACCATGCACAAAGGGGACTTGAAGTCTGATGCAATCCTGCTGTCAGTCAGCAGTTGAGAGGTAGACCTGGGTGGGACTCTCTGGGGGAAACTGGAGGGCACTCGTGTAAGCAGGGATGTGTCTCTGTTCTCTCTGAAAGGACCCACTTTCACCCCTGATGTGTCCCTTTCCCCCTTTCCTTTCCCTTCTAATAGACTCCTGACTGCTATTCTATGACTTGATTGAAGCCCTTCCTGTGGAATGGCAAAGAACCAGTGGTCTCAGATTCAGGTGGGTCTGGCTCTGCAACAGTGGCAGGGCCTGATTAAACTGAAAGGAATGCTAGACTCCAAACCACAGGGCAGAAGCGACAGACGCAGGTTGCACTTTGCACAAACACAGGCAGGCGGAGAGGAGCCAGGCTCCAGCGAGGGCAAGGCTCTGGCTGCCACGTGTCTGCCATAGCACCTCCCAGGACTCTGCCGTGCTGTTTGCAGCTCTCCCCAGATCAAGCACTGCTACGACATATTAAGGCCACAGAGAAAAGAAGTGGGAGGAGAGGAAAGAGCAGAAAAATGAATGGTTTTCTCAGTGACCCTCCCCCACCACACTGAAACCAACCCTGCTCACCATTGGGTCTCGCTTTTGAGTCTCGCCTTTGGGTCTGAGTGCATTAGGATTTCAGGAATTAGGACATGCAAGCAAACAAGAGGAGGCCTGGGGACGCATGTGCATGTGGTGGCAGCAACAACAGCCCTGAAGGCTTGCAAACAGGCCCAGCAAGGGAGCAAAGAGCGGGAGGAAGCCCAGCCAGGGCCCGGGCCCCTGCAGGTGACTGGGGACCAGGGCATGCTTGCAGGCTTCCCTCCAGCGACCTGGCAAGAGATGCACGGGAAGACCCTGTCTCAGCTCTCCTCCTTGCAGAGGATGGGGTTCATTTAGTGGGAAAGCAGGAAACCTGGAATTGAACATGAGCAACAGGCGGCCATGCTAACAGGTGGAGTGAGGGCAGCACAGGCGACCCCAGCACTTTGACCAGCCAGATGCCGGGAGCCTGGAGTGAGGGGACCCAGGACCAAGGCCCCGCCCTGAGGAAGGGCGTTTCCTGCTGTCCTGAGGAAGGACCTGCGGCCTACAAGGTAAGAAGTTTCCAACCAGAGGAGGGCACTCCGGACCCCCACGTGGGCGATCAGCAGAGCATTAGCATGCAGCCAGGGAGCTGGCGGAGGCTGAAGGGGACTGAGTGGGCTCTGTCTCCTCAGGTCTTCAAGCTAGCCGTTCCAGGAACAGCAACAGCTGGCAGGATTTATTTACTGCCCACCAGAGCTCACTGTGCTTCACAGACACCTATCAGAAAGCTGAAGACACCATCCTCCTGGCCTCGAACCCCGACTTCCCTCTCACCAAGCGAGAGACATTAACAACACAGGCACAGATATTTCCATTTTTCAGAAGTGCCTTATCATTTCAAATATTTATAAAGCCCTTTGCGGGGCTGGGATTGTAGCTCAGTGGTAGAGAGCTTGCCTTGCATGCGTGACACACTGGGTTCGATCCTCAGCACCACATAAAAATAAATCAAATAAAGACACTGTGTCCATCTACAACTAAATATATATATATATATATATATATATATAAAATAAAATAAAAAATAAAAAGCCCTTTGGCTACCCTCTCCTTATATGTGCCATTTAGGGTAAAGGACAACATGGAGAGAGACCGCGGATGCGATAACTGCGAGTGTTGCCAAAGTCACGACTATGTGCCCAGGCTTCATGCTTCAGACTCGTGTCTGTACATATTATAAAATGTGAGACTTTCAGCCAGGTGTGGTGGCTCACGCTTGTAATCCCAGCACTTAGGGAGGCTGAGACAGGAGAATTGCAAGTTCAAAGCCAGGCTCAGCAACGGTGAGGCGCTTAAGCAACTCAGTGAGACCCTGTCTCTACATAAAACACAAAATAGGGCTGGGATGTGGCTCAGTGGTCGAGTGCCCGAGTTCAATCCCTGGTACCAAAAAAAAAAAAAAAAAAAGTGAGACTTTCAAGGTTAAAAAAATCAAAATGTTAGAAATGTATTGATGAAGGATTCCACTCTCCTTGGCCCTGTCTACTTCCTCTACTGCTACACATGATCAGAAATAAGTTTCTTATTTATTCCTCTAATTAAAAATAATTTTTTTTCTTTTTTAGTATTGCGATTGAACCCAGAGGTACTGAGCTACATCCTCAGTCTTTTAATTTACTTGAGACTAAGTTGCTGAGGCTGGCCTCAAACTTGCAAACCTCCTGTCTCAGCCTCCTGAGTTGCTGGGATAACAGGTGTGCCATACCACAACTAGCTAATGTTTTTCTTTATAGAAAGTAAACATGGATATATACACCCAGCCACCCTTTATTTAAGTAAAAGGACATATCACATCCAGGTTCTGTGCCTTGCTTCTCTTTATTTTAGATTTTAAACTGGCTGTGATCATATGCTCAGGGAGTGCAGAGTCGCAGGCATACGTACAACCTGCCTTTCGCAGCAGACAAGGCGCCCATCCTGGGGAGGGTGCTGCTTGGCTCATGTGCTGTTTTCCTCCAGGCAGAGCTCTGACTTGAATGCAGTCAGGTTTGCTACTTTTCTTTCTTTTTTTTTTTTTTTAACATTTATTTTTTAGGTGTAGGTGACAGAATATCTTTATTTTATTTTTACGTGGTGCTGAGGATCGAACCCAGTGCCTCACGCGTGCTAGGTAAGCGCTCTACCACTGCGCCACAACCCCAGCCCCAGGTTTGCTACTTTTCAAAGACATCTAGGTTGAGTCTTAGTTAAAAAGGCTTTCACTACTTGAAGATTAAAACAGAATTTGTCCGGTGTTAGGTTTGGATGTGAGGTGTCCCTCAAAAGCCCTTGTGTTAGCTGGGCATGATGGCGCACGCCTGTACTCCCAGCACTCTGGGAGGCTGAGACAGGAGGATCGTGAGTTCAAAGCCAGCCTCAGCAACAGTGAGGTGCTAAGCAACTCAGTGAGACCCTGTCTCTACATAAAACACAAAATAGGGCTGGGGAGGTGGCTCAGTGGTCGAGGGCCCCTGAGTTCAATCCCCAGCATCAAAACAAAACAAAACAAAAAAAAAGCTCTTGTATTAATAATGCAGGAATGTTCAGAGGTAAAATGATTAGATTATGAGAGCTGTAACCTAATTGGTCCAATCTAGTTTAAATGGACTGACTGGTGGTATCTGTGGGCAGTTGGGGTATGGCTGAAGGAGGTGGGTCATTGGTGAGTTCCCTGGAAGGGTGCATCTGCCCTGAGGGCCCACATGCAATATGGGCCAATCCCACTGCTATTTCCAGGCTGCCATGAACTAAGCATACTCTTCTGCCTGGATGTTCTGTCCTACCTTGGGCCCAGAGCGATGGAATTGGCCCACCAGAGACTAAATTACTGAAATCATGAGCTCAAAATAAACTTTTCCTCTTCTAAGTTGTTCTTGTCAGTGATGCAAAGGTGACTAACACAGAAATTGGTACCAAGAAGTGAGGTTGTTGCTATGACTAACCTAACCATGTGGTTCAAAATCCTTTGCAGCTGGCTTGTAGGAGCAGTTTGGAAAAGTTTGGAGATACAGGCTAGAGAAGTCTTAACATGTAAGCAGAGCTTAATATATGATTCTGACGGGAGCTCAAAAGACCAGAATGAGAATAGGAATGCAGACAATAAAGACTGCTCACGAGGATTCAGGAGGAAATGAAGACTGCTGGAAACTGGACTGGAGGCTATTTGTGTTATACTCTGGCAAAGAACTCTGCTACATTTTGCCCACGTCCTGAGACTTTGTATGAAGCTGATTTTAAAAGTGATGAACTCATTAACCTGGTGAAGAAAATTTCAGGGCAGCACAGCATTCAGTGGCATGTATTTTGCTGGTAGCAAAACCATACCCATTGCAGGCTCAAGGGGTAGAAGGGAAAATTCCCATTAGAAGAGATTGTAGGGGTGCCCCTCTTGCACAGGGGGGCCTAGGAAATTATTTCACTGTACTTAGTCACCTAGGCACACAGAGGCCACTGCATTCATGATCCTAGGGAGCCCAAGTATTGCATGAGCTGGTGGCAGACCTTGGCATCATCTACATCGTGCTGGTTCTGCAAGAATGCAGGATGCTGGAGTTAAGGGTTCATGGAGCACTCAAAAGAAGACCTGGGAGGCAGGCAAAGTGTAGCAGGGTCACAATCTCTGTGGGCTGCCCCTGAGTGGGCGATTCACTGTGAAGGTGAAGCGGAAGCTGGAAAGAAGACCCTAGGAGTTAAGACACGCTAGTAATGTGGACTGTCTGGAAAAACAAAAACAAAAACTTGCTGGCTGAGGAGAAAGCCAGGCTAAAAGAGAGGCCACGTGTGCTACAACTGGTAGGGCCAAAGGCTGGGGCAGCCTAAACCCTTCGCGCAGCATGTCCTGCCGCCATGTGTCCTAGATGCTGTACCAGTGTTTGCCCAGAGGGGTTTCAGTCTTGTTTTGGCCCCATCTCTTCTTCTACACCCCTGTGGCTCCCTTTTGGAATGGAATGTTTGCTCTGTGCCACTCTATATTGCACACAGGGAACTTGCTTTTGGTCCCTGGAGTGCTCAAAGCCAGGACTTTACCTTGGGTCTAGATGAGATTCTGACGTGGACTTCTGGGCAAAGCTGAAGTGTTAGGACTTGGGGCCCTTGGAGACGAACATTAGCTTCTGGAGGCCCGAGGTAGGATGTTATGGTTGAGAGGTGAACTCCCAAGGCTCCTGTGTCAGTGCAGGAACATTCAGAGGGGAAATGACTAGGTCATCAGTCCATCCTAGTCTGAATGGACTAATTGGAAGGTGACTGTGGGCAGGTGGGGTGTGGCTGGAGGTGAGTCACTGGGTGAATGCAGCCAGGTTCACCACTTTTCAAAGACATCTAGGTCGAGTCTTTGGACTCTAGGATGCATGTTCCCTGTGGCCCTTCCCTACCCCGTTTCCTGGCTACCCAGCTTTCCTCCATGCCCTTTTGCCATGACATTCTGCCTAATCTTGGTCCCAGAGCAATGTCCCACTGTGGACAAAATCTCTGGAACAGTAAGCTCAAAATGTTTCCTCTTCTAAGTTGTTCTTGTCAGGTATTTTGGTCACAGCAATGAAAAAGCTAACACATCTGGGTTTTCTTCTAACACTTTTATGTCGTCACTCTTTAAGTGTGAAGACACTTTCTCTTTTAACTCTGGTGTTCAGGATTAGCTTCTGTGTTAGTGTTCCACTACTGTGACAAAATACCTGAGAAATCAATATGCGAAGAGGAAAGGTTTATTTTGGCTCATGGTTTCATTCTGTGGTTGTTGGCTCCATTGCTTTTGGGCCTGTGGCAGGACAGGATATCATGATGGCAGCAGATGGCAGAACAAACTACTTACCTCATGGCAGCTGGAAAGCAAAGATGGACAAAGTGGCAGGGCTGGAGTCCCACTATCTCCTTGAGGGTGTGTTCCCAATGACCTCAGACCTCCCATTAGGCCCCACCTCTTAGAGGCTCCACTGCCTCCCAATAGCAAAGGCTTGGGGAACAAACCTTTAACACATGGGCCTTTGGGGGATATTTAAGATTCAAACTATAATTGTCTCCTGGTTATTCTAACACCATCAATTAAAAACTCTGCCATCATCACCCCAGTGGCTTGAGACGAGGTCTCCATTCTGCTGTCTCACGTCTACTTAGGTCTGTGTTTGCAACACCCCACTGGGACATGTGTCTACTTGTGGTCCAGCACCACACTGTTGACTCCTGAGACTTTGGTATCCGGCAGGACTAGTTCTCCATCATCATCAAATATTCTATTCAGAATATTTCTGCATTTTCTTATTTATTTTTGCACATGAAGTTTGGATCATTTGTCTAGTTCCAGAATAAAAGCCTGCTGATAATTTTACTGGGATTATGTTAAAGGTATAAATTAACTTAGGAAACACTGAAATATTTATGACATTGAACCCTTCTGTAAAAGAACAGCCTATACTTTTATTTGTTCAAGTTGATTTTTGTGTCTCTCAGGAATGTTTTAAAAAGGTTTTTCCTCATGGTGGCTTTTCATGTCTCAAGTTAAGATTATTCCTAGATTTATGATTCTACTATAAATGGGTGCTCTTTTCCATTTTATCTTCTAACTGGTTGTTACTTTTGATTTCTGTATATTACTTTTAAGCCTTCCATCTTAATAAGTTCTCTTAGTATTTAATTGATCCCATTGGGTTCTAGGCACATATTCCTATCACTTGCAAATAGTGATAGTTTTATTTTTCTAGTTTTATGCCTTTCTTTCTCCTGTCCATGGGGTGGGTTGATAATAGCATTGGCCTCTGGCCTTGTTCCTTAGTGGGACACTCTGCTTTTCCCCAGTGAGCTGCTGGTGGGTTCAGGTGAGATGCTCTTGGTGTTGGGAAGGAGCTCCTGAGGGCTACTTTATGCATGCTTTCTTCTTTCATGAGAAGATTACGCTAGATTCTTCTGTCCTCCAGTGTGTTCAATCATCTTAGCAGCTTCCCTAACGCTGAGCCATGCTGCTTCCCTGGACGAACCCCATCTGGTCATGGTGTATCATCTGTTTGTTTGCTGCATTATTCTAAATATTTATAAGTGGATATATTATAGTTTGCTGTTTTGGTGTAAACTCTTTCAAGTTTTTAAAAATGTTGGTGAGATACGTATAACAAACTCCAGCACGTTAACCGCTTTCAAGTGCACAGCTGAGTGGCACCCAACTTCTTCCAATAAAAATGCAGCCTATCTCTGCGTCCCCGTAGAGCTCCCCCTGGGCGGTGCTGCTGGGGACAGGACCAGAGGCAGAGAGCAGCCAGTGAGTCCTGGAAAAGGTGCCAGGGCTGGTGCTTCCAAGGCCACACAGAAAACCCACTTGCCTCAGGTTGCTCCCAGTCAACTGTGGCTGCCCTTCCCACCAAACTGATAAAGTCATGGGGAGGAAGGCTGGACACAAGACGGGGACATCCACTTGAAGCCCAGCCAGGTGCTCCGCAAGGGCCTCCATGAGACTCCGCTCCCTTGGCTGGACTGGTGTGGCTGGCCTGCTGGGC
>PVHX01009506.1:0-68186 GCA_004024805.1 Geosciurus inauris
ACTAAAAAAATTAACAAGAGAAAGAAATGGAAAAATGTTAATAAATTTGGCAGTTACTTTGGCTCTATCATCCGTCATAACTGGCTGCTGCTTGTCACTCACACAACACCAGGACTAAAGACAAATGGAACTGATGTCATCTTAAGCACATTTGTTTTGACTGTGATTTATTTGGAGTGGAGGCATTGTTTTCTTAAGAAAACATGTCATGTAGGTTGTCTAAAAATAAAGTGCATTTAAACTCACTTGAGAGAAGTTCTCTTAGTTTAATACATGTTTAATCTAAATCCAATCTGTAGTGTTCCCAGAGAAGCTAGAGCCTGTCTGTAGGCCACCATTAGAAAGCTGACTGTCTTCAGACAATTCCTGCAGGGAAAACTATTTCTGCGACTGGAATATAAAAAAACAAGAATCAAGTCAGGTACAGTGGCTCACGCCTGTAATCCCAGCACTTTAAGAGGCTGAGATAGGAGAATCGCGAGTTCAAAGCCAGCCTCAGCAATAGCAAAGTGCTAAGCAACTCAGTGAGACCCTGTCTTTACATAAAACACAAAATAGGGCTGGGGATGTGGCTCAGTGGTAGAGTACCCCTGAGTTCAATCCCTAGTACCAAAAAACAACAACAAAACAAGAATCAAAGTTTTAATTCTGACTTGTAATAAAGGGAAAGACCATGCTTATAGCAGTGCCAACATTTGAAGTGTGGAACCTTACACATTTCATCACCTACAATGGAAGTAGTTAACCCTGGAAGAGATTACCAAAAGAATAAAAAGAGATTAACTCAGTTGGGGAAAAAAAAAAATCATGTCCATTCTTTGTTGAATCTTAGGAAAATCTAGGAAGGAACTGGGAAGCAGTGGTTAATAATGGCCTGGAGGTAATTGTTTTATCAGTAGATGGTCATTTTGGTGCTTTCTGGGTGAATATTGGTACTGGCTACAAGAGTTATAAAAGAAGTAACATATTCTGTTTCTAACTTTCAGAAACGTAAGTTTGTGTTTTCCATATTTATTGGAGCTGCCTTTCTAGTGCCACAATCTCCATTATCTACACTTACCCTGAGGCCTGTATTCCCTAAGTTTTATCATACAACACCGTTTTGGCTTTATAATGGGTTTGGAAAAGAAAAGAAAAGAAAAGAAAAGAAAGCAAGCAGGAGACTCAAACTGATCCTGAGCAGGCTAGAAACACATGTACAAATCAAGACACCCTGCACAAGCCATAAGCCATGACATAGGAAACATGACCAGTGTCCTTACTGCTGTTGACACAGACACCAAAAACATTCCTGGAAAAAGCAATGGTGCTTTATCATCTGTGGCTGCATAGAGGTGGCTACATAGTGTAAGACCTTCTGATAACACTCTGAATGCAAACACACTCCTCAGAAGTTTTGCTGCCTCCAAGGGATGGGGGAATGAGAGAAGAAAGGAGCAGTGGATCCCCTGCAGTAGCATTCTGGAAGGCTTTTAAGGAAACAACCATTTGTATGACTCGGCCTATGGTGAAAGGATCCCCAGAGAAAGAGGCCCAGCTCCATATCATTTCCTAGCATTCCCGTGAGAGTCAAGGTGTGCTCTGCCACCTTCCTGAGGGTGAGGACATTGCAAATACAGATGAGCAAAGAGGTACGAGGCTGCAGGAACAGCGCCTGGGAGTTGAAGAAGAGAAAGACATGATGTCAGGTGCTGCAGTGGAGATGAACTTAGGTCAAGGCAAGACTGGTTGTAGAACTGTTCCCCAAATCCTGCCAACTACCAATAAAGCCAGAGATGAGCTTCAGTCTGTTAAAAGTCAGAATAATGTGAAGGGGAAAGAGTATAAGTCAGTAGCAGTGAGTCAGCTCCATCAGGAGAGGCAACTCTGGTCCAGCGTGGAGGTGGAAGACCTGAGCTTGCAGGTGAGTGCCCAGAACCTCAGTAAGGAGAAAAGAGAGCTAGGCTCCCCAGAGAACCACTGCCCCTCGGCCACCCAGCTGTCCCAGTGCAAGAAGTTGACACAGTGATCCAACTGGATGTTAGAGCAACTGAGAAGCAGCATCTCATAGGACAAGTGCTCATCCTGATCTGGAATGTGAAGTAGATGAGGAGGCTGAAATAAACAAGGAACCTTATGAAGACATAGAGCCACATGAACGTGACACCAATGTTGAAGTACAAGATACATTTGAACTGCCAGACTAGGAGATGTATCACTATGGCCCTTCTCTCAGATTCGATTATTCAGATCCTTACATCTTCAAGAGGACTAATACCAAAACTGATAAAGGCATCCAATGTGATATGAGCTAAACCAAGGAATCGCATCTAACAGGACATATGCTTCCTGGTTGTAACCTGGAGACTGATGTAGATGTGGAGCTATGTGACTAGAAGGATGATATCAAAGCATGATAAGCTCAATGCCCTTGTGGGGAAAGGAGATTCCTTATGCCTTCTCTGACATTACATTTTCCACTTTTTGATTTCCTCAAGATATCTAATACCAAAGTCGATGAAGGGATCCAGTGTGATCTGAGATGTACTGAGAAAGAAGATCTAAGAGGACATGTGCCTCTTGGTCCTGATTTGGAGCTCAATATAGAGTCAGAGAATGATATAGACATGCAATAAATCATCATGAATGACGTTACTTCTCCAAAGCAGAGTTAGCAACATGTGAGGTTGGATCCTGAAGGGAGCAATATCCCAAGGAAGGAGGAACAGATGATGACAGAAGTAAGAGAAGGGCTGGGCGCGGTGGCACACGCTCGTAATCCCAGAGGCTCAGGAGGCTGAGGCAGGAGGATTGCAAGTTCAAAGCTAGCCTCAGCAATTTCACAAGGCACTAAGCAATTCAGTGAGATCCTGTCTCTAAATAAAATAAAATACAAAATAGGGCTGGGAATATGGTTTAGTGGTTGAGTGCCCCCGAGTTTAGTCCTCAGTACCAAAAAAGAAAAAAAAAAAGAACCAACATTCGTTTAGCCATGGAAATATGCCAAACTCTTCTAAATGCTTTGTAAGTAGCAAGTGACATCATTTTCATTATGACACCAGGAGGTAAATGCTATCAGTCAAGCAACTTGTCCCATCTCATCTAACCAATGCTACAGCTAGATACAAACTCAGGTGGTCTGGATCCAGGGTCAGTGCTTAGTCACTGCCTTCTATTGCTGCTGATGGTGGGACCCAGAGCAAAACAGGGAGGATGGGCCTAATGGGAGGAGGGAAACCTAGTTTTATATTGCTCCATGAAAAATTACTAAAAACTTAGAAGGCTTCACAAAATCAGTATCAACAACTCTATGTCAGATGGGGCAGACTCTGCTGTGTTCTCTGCTTAGCTTTGTAGTGGACCAAAACCAAATTGCCAGCGGTATTGGGCTCTTACCTGAGGCTCTGGGGAAGAATATGTATCCCATGTCACTGAGGAAGCAGAAGTCAGTTCCTTGTTGCTTTCAGCTGAAGGACAGAGATCTCCATTTCCCTGTTCAGGACCTGCTATTAGGGTCTGTGATAGTTCTCATCTTGTGGCCCTTCATCTTTATCTTTAAAAGCCAGTGATGGCACATCTTTCACAGGCTTAGAATCTCTTCTCTTGGTTACCAGCTAGAGAAAATTCTGGAGTTTTAAAGGGCTCTTTTAGTTTAATTAGGAACACTCAAATGACCTCATTCTCCATTAACTGTAACAACCTAATTACAAGAGTGAAATCCATTTTATTAATACTCCTGAAGATAAAGGGGAGCCCTCATGGGGCCCTCTTAAATTTCTGCATACCACAATGATGACAAAGCTATCTCGGCTAACATTGGTCTGAAGGCTGATATCTCCTGGAGAGGAGTGGAAAGTGCAGTTCCTGGAGATGTGAGCAGGAAGATTTGAATGGGCAACTAGCAAATTTTGCTGGTCTGCTTTATGGACTCAGTTTTCAGTTGAGTTGGAGGTGATTAATTGGTAGAGGTAATAACACCTTTGGTACAATGTGTGTGTGTGTGTTGCTAGAGATTGAACCCAGGGTTCAATCATGCCATAAATAATAGCCAAGCACTTTATTACTGAATTTCATCTTCAGTCCTGTGTGATTTTCACCTGGCCATTAGAATAGGAGCCTAGCAAGGATGACAGGTAAGGATGACAGGAATAGGAGCTGAGGAAGGATGAAGGCATGGCTGACTCAGCTAGCCTTCCAGTTTTCAGAAATATGTCCCACAGGCTGGGAGTATAGCTCAGTGAGAGAGTATTTGACTAGCATGCACAAGGAGCTAGGTTCAAGTCCCAGCCAGGTAAACAAACAAGCACATCCTCAATATTCCAGTGTGGACTCTTGTATCCCCAAGAGAGTATTCCAAGGCCAAGACTGGTTAACACTGACTGATCAGAGTTAGGGAAGGGTCTGCTCTGGGCTTGGACTGGCTGCTTTTTGCAGAGAGGATAATCCAGTTCCTAGGAAAAGATGCAGGAAAGGGAAGCATGAGTTTCTAGGACCCTGACTGAGGGCTGAAAGCAGCAGGATGTGCTTGGTATAGACTGACACACTTGTCTTTTAGCAGGCTACACTTCGGCTCAGTGAACAGAACTCTTTCTCTAGTTCCAGCTGCCACCTGACCTCTGCCATGAACCAGTCTAAGTTATAAGAGCGCAGCGGGTCAGTGCTCAGTCAACAGGTGGAAGCAAGCGAGGGATGGATGCCAACATATGGCATCCTTACATTCTTCTTCTTTTTTTTTTTTAAATTATTTTTGTAGTTGTAGATGGACAGCATGCCTTTATTTTGTTTCATTTTTATGTGGTGCTAAGGATCAAACCCAGTGTCTCCCACGTTAGACAAGTGCTCTACCACTGAGCTATATATAGCCCCAGCCCTCCCTCCGCTCTTAAACCTTTTCTGAGTCAATACCTGAAAATCTTGGGACTCTGGCATAAGGTCCATAGAAGTTAAAAACAAGTTAGCCAGATATAGTGGTGTACACCTGTGATCTCAACTACTCAGGAAGCTGAGGCAGGATTGCAAGTTCAATGCCAGCCTCCAGAACTCAGTGAGACCCTGTCTCAAAGAATTCAAAGGACTGAGGAGGTAGCTCAGTGGTTGAGCACCCCTGAATACACTAGTACCCAAGTACCAAACACACACACACAGCAAATAACAAAAGTTTTCATTATTATTACAGGAACCTCTCCCCTTGAATCAACAAATCATGTCAGGTGACTATAAACATATGTTTTACATAGCAGCAAGGCCATATTTACTCAACATTAAGATGGTCACTTTCATATTATTAAATTTAAAAAGTAACAGTACACAGGTATATTTATGTAAAAAAAAAAGTCATGTTTGTGATATATATTTCTGAAAGATGTCAATGCAAACTGGTAAGATTGGTAGCCAGTGAGGAAGGAACTGGGGTAGAAAGGCAATAGGAAGAACTTTCTTGGTTAAATCTTGTTTATGTATCTTTTAATTTGGACCACAAATGCTAGTATTACTCATAAATAAATAACTACATTTTAAAAATAAATCATAAGCTTTTATTATACTCAACAACACAGAAGAGTCCAGCCTAAAGTCTGTGGGAACTGAGTCACCCACAAAGGGCAAAAGCTGTGCTAGCACCCAAAAGCACCTTCCCAGAGACACCCCACTGTCCTGCCATGCTGCAGGAGGCCTTTCCAGGGAATAACAGACTCAAATGAAGGGCAGGGAGAGGCCAGTGAAAAAGCTTTCCTGGGGGAACTCAGTGCTGTCCCGACCTAGCACCTGAGTGGAGAAAGCTCACCATGGCAAGGTGGTAAGAATCCACAGCTGTGACGCCAGATATCCTGTGTCCTATTACTCTTGGATCACATCTCCCTCTGTTCTTTGGCCACAGTGTTGATTTTTTCAAAGAGAATGTTCAACAAGTCCAGTCCTTGTCAGTCTGAGTCTGAACTCTCACTTGACTTAGAAGACTTATGCTTCCGCTTTTTCTTCTTTTTCTTTTCCTTCTTCCTTTTCTTATGTTTTTCTTTCTTCTTCTTTTTCTTATGCTTCTCTTTACATTCTGAGGAACTAGAGCTGCTCCTATCCTCATCTGAGGTGGAATCCTCTAGTAACTGCTTTAGTTGCTGTATCCTAGACATAGAAGATTGGTCAAAGAAATGTGATTCTTAACTTCAATAGTTTCCTTACATAAACATAATTTTATTTTATTTTGCAGTGCTGGAGATTGAACCCAGGGCCTTACACATTAGACAAATGCTCTACTACTGAGCTACATCCCCATCTCTTAGGTAAACATAATTTAAAAGCAGTATTCAGAGGGGAAAGTCATGATTAATTCACTAGAGACAACACTTATCTTTTCATTGTCTTAAATATTTCTACAGGTTCCAATAGCCCTTACAATTATAACTTCTAACTGATGCACACTTTTTTTTTTTTTTTTGGTACCAGGGATTGAACTCAGGGGCACTTGACCACTGAGCCACATCCCCAGCCCTATTTGGTATTTTATTTAGAGATAGGGTCTCACTGAGTAGCTTAGTGCCCTGCCATTGCTGAGGCTGGATTTGAACTTGTGATCCTCCTATCTTAGCCTCCTGAGCCGCTGGGATTACAGGAATGTGTCACCATATCCAGTTTTGATGCACACTTAACTTTTCCCCCAATTTCATAGTAATTACCTCCTCAAGAACTAATTCAATGCGGGGCTAGGATTGTGACTCAGTGGTAGAGCGCTTGCCTCGCATGCGTGAGGTACTGGGTTTGATCCTCAGCACCACATAAAAATAAACTAAAGATATTGTGTCCATCTACAACTAAAAAAAAGAACTAATTCAATGCAACCAATTTGAAAACAAACCCTCTTTTTTTAAACCCTCTCTTTAATCATGGCTAAGAATAAACTTTAACACCTCAGATCCTCAATGACATTGAAGATCACGAATGGTAAACTGTACACTATGTGTAGACACCACAGTAGGGTTGCCAACATCACCTCCAGTTGTGTGACAATGCTGGGCCAAGAGGAGGCTGGCTTGCTAGCTGCCTCTATACTGGCCTTTTCAGCAGTGACTCCTGCCCTCCAGTCACTCAATTAAAATACCATTCCCCTGTTACCAGAATGGCTGTTTCCAACTCTAATCAATTTAAGACTTAGTAGGTTGTTGTTTTCATCAGGATCTCACTTTACCTCACATCCTTCTCATGTCTTTTATTCTCTCGGATGATGTCATACATGGGATCTTCATGTGCCTTAAGGGTCAGAGAAGATTAAGGTTTGGTTAGGCTTTGTGGACTGCTAGTTAAATAAAAACTCCCTATGTAACTGAAACCAGTTTTTAAAAATTGTTTGACATAGCTTTATGTTTAACATGTTCTAATCCATTTTTTATTAGAACATAGCACTTATTTTTAAATTTCATTTTAGAATAGGTTGTATATTCATATGATTCAAAAATCAGAAAACATAACAGGATATATAGTAAAAAGCCTCTTGCTAATCCTTGTCCCCCATCTGCTAGGACATCACCCTTACAACTTGTCTTAGTTTATATGTAAAGCCAGAAGTAGAGTCATGTACCTGTTTTCCCAACTACTCAGGAGGCTGAGGCTGTTCTAATCCTATTTTTTTTTCCCTTTGTCTGGTACCAGGAATTGAACCCAGGAGTTCTTAACCACTGAGCTACATCCCCAGCCCTTTTTTTTGGTACTGGGAATTGAACTCAGGGGCACCCGACCACTGAGCCACATCCCTAGCCCTATTTTACATTTTATTTAGAGAAAAGATCAAGTTGCTTAGCACATTCACTTTTGCTGAAGCTGGCTTTGAACTTTCTATCCAGCTGCCTCAGCCTCCCAAGCCAATGTGATTACAGGGGCGTGCCACCATTCCTGGCCCCACCTCTTTTTTTGTTTTTTGGTGTGTTTTTTGGTACCAGGGATTGAACTCAGGGATACTCAACCACTGAGCCACATCCCCAGCCCTATTTTGTGTTTTTTTTTTTTAATGTAGAGACAGGGTCTCACTGAGTTGCTTAGCACCTTGCCATTGCTGAGGCTGGCTTTGAACTCGTGATTCTCCTGTCTCAGCCTCCCACAGTGCTGGGATTACAGTTATGTGCAACCACGCCTGGCTTTTTATATTTTATTTTGAAACAGGGTCTCACTGAGTTACTTGGGGCCTTGCTAAATTGCTGAGACTGGCTGGCTTTGCACTCAAGATCATCCTGCCTCAGCCTCCAGAGCCACTGGGATTAAAGGTGTGAGTCACCATGCCTGTACTAATCCTTTTGAAGAATCATATCACACTAGGTGCAGTGCACAGGCCTGTAATCTCAGATGCAGGAGGATCGCAAGTTCAAGGTCAGTCTCAGGAACTTAGCAAGAACGTATCTCCAAATAAAAAGTAGAAAGGACTAGGGATGTAGCTCAGTGATTCCTGGGTTCAATCTCTATTACCCCTCACCCCCAAAAAAGAGAGAGAGAGAGTCATATCACTGTAAATTCATTAAGGCTACAAAAAGAATTTCCCTGTTAGAAAAATACAGGAAATAACTAAATATTCTTCATTGGGAAATAACTGCATAAACAGTGCCATGATCTTTGTACAATAAAACAGTATTCAAATTGAGAAATATTGCATTGATTCTCTTTGGCCTACATAGACAGATGACTAAGAGATAGTATAAGTGAAATAAATGAGTTGCAAAATGATGTATAATAATAATGATCCACTTATAAGCTAAAAATGCTGGGCATAGTGGCACATGCCTGTAATCCCAGCAGCTTAGGAGGCTAAGAAAGGATGATCTCATGTTGGAGGCCAGCCTAGGCAACTCAGCTAGACCCTGTCTCAAAATAAAATATAGGGGCTGGGATTATGGCGCAGTGGTAGCGTGCTCACCTAGCAAGCATAAGGCACTGGGTTCGATCCTCAGCACCACATAAAAATAAAATAAAGATATTCTGTCACCTACAACTAAAAAATAAACATTTAAAAAAAAATAAATTAAATAAAATATAAAAAGGGCTGGAGATGTAGCTCAGTGGTACAGTGTTGTCCAACAGTCATAAGACCCTGTGTTCAATACCCCATGCAGCAAAATAAATAAGTACATACGTAAGTACATAAAATGCATGTTACAGCCAGGTGAGGTGGCACATGCCTATAATCCCAGTGGCTTGGGAGGCTGAGGCAGCAGGATCACGAGTTCAAAGCCAGCCTTAGCAACGGCGAGGCACTAAGCAACTCATGAGACCCTGTCTCTAAATAAAATATAGAATAGGGCTGGGGATATGGCTCAGTGATTGAGTACCCCTGAGTTCAATCCCCAGTTAATGCCCTCCCCCGCAAAAAATGGAATCACCAAAGGAGTCTAGAAATATATCACCAAAGGAGTCTAGAAATACATGCATCAAACTACTTGGTACAGACAGACCTCCTTTGGAAAGAGAAGCAAAATTGGACTTTGTGATAAAAATCCCCTTTGTGAGGTTGCCCATTTCTTTAAAGGCAATATATTCTTTTAAGGCAAATATATATATATATATATATTTTAAATATTTTTTTAGTTGTAGATGTACACAATGTCTTTATTCTATTGCTTTGTATGTGCTGCTGAGGATCAAACCCAGGGCCTCACGCATGCGAGGCAAGCGCTCTACCACTGAGCTACAATCCCAGCCCCAAGGCAAATATATTCTTATGTACATAATTTAAAATGGCATCAAGTACTTAAATATACTTTATTTTTTTTTACCTTTTTGTTTTGTTTGTTTTTTGGATACAGAGGTTCAGAGATGGAACCTCTGAGCTATATCCCCAGCACTTTTTAAATTTGTATTTAAGACAGGGTCTCACTAAGTTGCCCAGGCATCCTCCAACTTATTATTCTCCTGCCTCAGACTCTTTAGTAGCTGGGATTATGGGTATGTACCACCACATCTGGTAACCCCCATTTTGATATATGCGGACAACCCCAGTACATTACACAGCATCATATTCTACTTGGCAGAAGCAGTTACAGAAAAATGAATTATCACCTCTGGAAGGTAATTCTGTTAAAATAAAGCAAGGAAATAATGGATCTAGGGAGGAAATATACACACACTTCTAGCTTAACTGAAAGATATCTTTAAACAAAAACTGGGAAATGAAGTCCCTGGAAATGAAGTCCCTGGTTTTAGCTCTCAAACATGACTTTTTTTGTTGTGGTGGTGGTGGTAAGAGGAATTGAACCCAGAGGTGTTCTACCACTGAGCTATATTCCCAGCTCTTTGTATTTTTTGTTGAGAAATAGGATCTCACTAAGTTGCTGAGACTGGCCTCAAATTTACAATCCTCCTGCTTTAGCCTCCAGATTCACTGGGATTATAGGGGTGTACCACTGCATCTGCCTAAAACTTATATTTTTATATAATAAGAAATGGGAGGTTTGAATAAATAATAACTACTAAGAAAAAGAATTATGCCAGCCCCCCCACTTTTTTTTGGTACCAGGGATTGAACTCAGGGATATTCGACCACTGAGCCACATCCCCAGACCTATTTTGTGTTTTATGTAGAGACAGGGTCTCACTGAGTTGCTTAGCACCTCACCATTGCTGAGGCTGGCTTTGAACTTGCGATTCTCCTGTCTCAGCCTTGCAAAGTGCTGGGATTATAGGCATGTGCCACCGCACCCAGCTATGTCAGGCCCTTTTTTTTTTAAATTTTTTTTTCTAGTCATAGATGGATGCAGTATCTTTATTTTATTTATTTTTATGTGGTGCTGAGGATCGAACCTGGTGACTCACGCATGCGAAGCAAGCACTCTACCACTGAGCCTCAGCCCCAGCCCCAGGCCCTTTTTATTTTGAGACAGGGTCTTGTTAAATTGCTGAGGTTGGTTTTGAACTTGCGATCCTCCTACCTCAGTCTCCTGAGTCACTGGGATTACAGGTGTGCACTATCACAACTGGCAGCAAACAACATTTTTAAATAGTAGTTTGTTTTTATTGTTTGTTAAAAAACTAATCTGGGGCTGGAGGTATAGCTCAGTGGTGAGGCAAATGCCTACCATGCACCAGGCCCTGGATTTGATCTCCTGTACCCACTCCCTAAAACAGAACTAATCTGTCACACTAATGCAATTTAACACAGGAGAAGTTAATATGAAACTCTCTGGCCAAAAGTTTTCTGGGGAATGTATTTTATTTCATTTATTTATTTTTTGGGGGTATTGGAGATTGAAATCAAGGGCACTTGACCACTGAGCCACATCCCCAGCCCTATTTTGTATTTTATTTAGAGACAGCGTCTCACAAAGTTGCTTAGCACTCCACTTTTTGCTGAGGCTGGCTTTGAACTTGCGGTACTGCTGCCTAAACCCTCCAGAGCTGCTGGGATTACAGATGTGCACCACTGCACTCGAATTGGGGAATGTATTTTATATGAACATTCATTTAAGTCATGCTTACCTGACTTACTGATATTCACCATCTCTGATAAATGTGAATTGATACTGGGGTTTTACTTACTACTCTGAACTGTTCTAACTTCTGGTTGCCTTTGATAAAGAAAGGGCATTCTTTGTCACCGGTTCGGTGACCATACCGTTTGCAACGCCAACCTAAAAAGAAAACGGGAAATATTTCTGTAAGATAACGTAGCTCCTCTCATCTAGATTATATTAAAGTTTTTCTTCATTAGATTACCATTCTAAAAGCAAGGCAGTCAGTAAACCATGAATGGAAGATTAGAAAAAACACAGGTAAACTAATGGCTTTCACAAATATCCTTGAATCTTATAGTTTTAGAAATAAACATTCCATCAAGCATTGACAAAGCAATCCAATGCAAAAGTAACATAAAAGGCGAATTTATTTTTATATAATTCACTATATTTTTTAGAGCATATCTTTTCCATTCATCACGTGGCTCTGATAAATTCTTTCTTATTTATTTATTTAGTCATTCATTCATACATACATACGTACATACATACATACACACACATACATAACCAGGGATTGAATCCAAGGGCATTTAACCACTGAGCCACATCCCTAGCCCTTTTTATTTTTTATTTTGAGACAGGGTCTTGATAAGTTGCTTAGGGCCTTGCTAAGTTGCCTAGCCTGGCCTTGAACTTGTGATCCTCTTGCCTCAGCCTCCCAAATCCCTAGAATTACAGGTGTGTGCCTTCATGTTCAGCTGATTCTTATTTATACATCACAAGTTCTCTTAAAAAATGTTAATGAGCCAGGCTTGGTGGTGCACGCCTATAATCCCAGCACTTAGGGAGGCTGAGACAGGAGAATCAGAGTTCAAAGCCAGCTTCAGCAATGGCAAGGCACTAAGCAACTCAGTGAGACCCTGTCTCTAAATAAAACACAATATAGGGCTGGGGATGTGGCTCAGTGGTCAAGTACCTCTGAGTTCAAGCCCTGGTTACCCCCCAAAAAAAATGTTAATGCAGGGGCTGGGGTTGCAGCTCAGTGTTAGTGCTTGCTTCAAATGTGTGAGGCACTGGGTTCAATCCTCAGCACCACATAAAAATAAATAAAAAATTATTGTGTCCATCTACAACTAAATATATATATAAAATGTTAATGCCATTAGTAGTTAACTAGTTAACTTTCCCTACATAACAGGGAAACTGTCCCATTTAAAGAGGCCCTTTATTAAATGTAGCAGAAGGCCCAGATGAGAAGACATAAGGGAATGTATAACATTTGTCAAGGCAACACAGAGAAACACATCTTCAAGGAATTGCAATGATTATGAACTTGACATTACATATTGAGATCTAGAAGAAGATGAAATGGTGAGTGAAGCAGGAATGGAGAGACTTCTCTGACCTGTTTTCATCCTCTCAGATCCATCTGGATATGAGACAGATCATGAAACTGTACGGGATAGTGACATAAGTCAGAGTCTGTGCTTAGGTATCAACCAAGAAAGTCAGGAAGCAGGAAAGGAGATGGTAGGTGAGATCAGCCAAGTTTCCTTCAAGCTGGCAACTATGGAAAACAGTTAAAGAGGAAGAAAGTTTTCCCTTTTATTTTTAAAACTCTTTTTTTAGTTATAGATGGACATAATATCTTTATTTTATTTATTTATTTTTATGTGGTGCTGAGGATCAAACCCAGTGCCTCACACATGCAAGGCAAACGCTCTGCCACTAAGCCACAACCCCAGACCCTGTCCCTTTTTATTTTTATTTTTTTATTTGAGGGTTGGATTCAGGAAACCATTAAAAAGAATGAAGTTTGGGAGTTCTTTATGGATGGCCTCTGAGCTAGCCCTATGTTTACCTCAACTTTCAAAGTATGGAAAATTGGTTTAATTTCTTTTAAACCAATTGCCTTCTGTATGGTAAAACTGAAGGGCTATGAAATGCTATGGATCTATGTTGACATATAGATATCTACCATTTCTGTTCAAAATTCTCTTAGAATTAAAGGACTCCTTGAAATACCAAGCGTGTAGCTCAGTGGCTGAGCACTTGCCTAGCATGTGTGAGGCACTGGGTTTGATCCTTAGCACCACATAAAAATAAACAAACAATGGGGCTGGGGTTGTGGCTCAGTGGGAGCGCGCTTGCCTAGCATGCATGAGGCACTGGGTTCGATTCTCAGCACCGCATATAAATAAAATAAATAACGACCCATCAACAACTAAAAAAAAATATTAAAAAAAAATAAACAAAATAAAGGCATTTTGTCCATCTATAACTACACACACACACACAAAAGGAAATAACAAGCGTGGTTCACAGCAAATTTGACAACACAAGGAAACTGTTAGTATTGCAGACTATCACCCTCCTCAGAAATACTAACAAATAATCTGAATTTTACAAGATTCATTGCTAATAATTTGAATTTTGCAAGATTCATTGCCTGTAATTCCAGTGACTCATGAGGCTGGGGATATACCTCAGTGGTAAAACACCCTAGCATTCAATCCACAGTACCAAAAAAACAAAACCAACCAAACAAAAAAAGGCATTGTTGATTTGTAAACATATCAAAGGGTGAGAAACAACTTTACAGTTCACACCAGAATCAGTGAATTTAGTGAAAGTGTATGTGTGTGTATGTCTTTTTTCCCATCTGGGATGGATCTAAGTTTTGTGAGGCCTGAAGTTTAAATCACTGTGGGATATATCCCTATGAAAGGATAAGAAAGGCTATTTAGGAAACAAATACAATATTATCGTCCCTTGAAAAATTACACATCATCATATAACTATACAAACACACTAAAGAAGTCCCAACAGGCCTCTAAAAGAAATGTCAGGAGGACTAAAGCTTATGCTTCATTAACTTCTTGATTAAAAAAAGAAACATGAATGCCGGGCACAGTGGCTCAAGCCTGTAATCCCAGCACTTAGGGAGGCTGAGACAGGAGAATCTCGAATGCAAAGCCAGCCTCAGCAACAGTGAGGCGCTAAGCAACTCAGTGAGACCCTGTCTCTACATAAAACACAAAAATAGGGCTGGGGGATGTGGCTCAGTGGTCAAGTACCCCTGAGTTCAATCCCCAGTACCACACAAAAAAAAGAAAGAAACATGAAATCATAAGTGAAATACAACTAACCCACCTCATTACACAGAGAAGTGGCATTTAAGCTTTTTTTAAAAAGCTATAGACTTCTGGGTGATGACAAAACTCGTCTGCTTTCTTCCCCTTCCTGAGATTCCACAAACATGACAACTAAGGGAATTTGTTTACACGGTAATGTACCAGGAGGTCCCTCAAGCATGGCCAAGTGACAACCTGTAAAAATGTGTTCCTTCCTAAAAGTAATGAAAATATAGTTACAAATTGGACCACAACGATTTTGTAAATCCTGTAAGTTAACCAAAGTCTTGCCCCAAATCAGATAGACATCATTTTAAGGAAACTACAGAACCACAGTGAGAACAGTGGGATTTCTGGTATATGAAGTGGGCCTACTACCAGTGTTCATTCTTTTCTAGTTTTGTAAAAATCAGCAGCAATGCCAACTTCCAGGGGTCAAATTGGTTTTGCGCCCTTCAAAAAGCTATAACCCAGATCTTTGTCACTATATAAACCGTCTCACAGCTCCCTGGAAAAGGAATACCTACAGAGTGTTGTTATTTGGTCATATCCTTCACTTTATAGGAAAAACCTGATCCCCAGGACCTTTGCTGAAAATAATTACTTGCAAATGTTTAACATCACAGCCTAAGGCTATTACACACTTTGTATGGAACATTTGTATTGTACACTGTACAAAAGGTGTAACTTGCATGTAAAGGGAGTGTTATTTGTAATCTTCCACACTCACACTGCATAACTTTGACTTCTTTCCCCAGTGGCATCCAAAGTCCTTTAGTTGGGGCGTGAGCCAGAAATTCCCTGGCATGCTCATTGCCTGGTACATCAGGAATACAGTCTTCTGGCTTAGTCTCATCTTCCTAAATGAAGGAAACAATGTGTAAACAACATGGCAACGAAGCATTAGAATTCTGTCCCTCTTTCCTAGCAACCCACTATTGCCTTGCTTTCTCTTGTGCTGCACATCCCAATGTCATCTTCAATCATCCCCATGAACAAGAAAGACAAATTACACCTGACAAGAGAAACAGGAATCAATGTAGGAGAAAAACCACCAGAAAAACAACTATCTGCAGAAAAAACAAACTTTACTACAGGAAAGTTATAGGGATGCACAAGTCTGACCTTCACACAGGAATAATTTGTGAGTTCCATGTTCTGATGTAAATTAGACACAAAGATCAAAAAAACGTTTTGCTCCCTCAAAATGTTCAGAAATAGGCAAGGCATAAAAACTGAAGGAAGAGGCTGAGACAGGAGAATCATGAGCTCAAAGCCAGCCTCAGCAACGGCAAGGCTGCTAAGCAACTCAGTGGGACACTGTCCCTAAATAAAACACAAAATAGGGCTGGTGATGTGGCTCAGTGGTCGAGTACACCTGAGTTCAATCCCTGGTACCAACAGAGAAACAAAAACCAACAGAGAAAAAAAAATGAAGGAGGGCTGGGCATGTAGCTCAGTGGTAGTGTTTGCCTAGCATGTATAAGGCCTGGGTCTATCCCCACCATCACCACCAAAAAAAAAAAAAAGTAAACAGGTTTTTCTATAATAACAGAGATAGTGTGTTATATTAGAATAGTTCATTATGGCCTGCCACAGCAGTGCACATTTGTAATCTTTAATCCCAGCTACTCAGGAGGCTAAGGCAGGAGATTGCAAATTCAAGGCCAGCCTGGACAACTTAGTGAGACTCTATCTCAAAATGAAAAATAAAAAAGGGCAGTGCCAGTACTTATGGAGGCTGAGACAGGAGAATCGCCAACCTCAGCAACGGTGAGACCCTAAGCAACTCAGTGAGACCCTGTCCCTACATAAAACACAAAATAGGGCTGGGGATGTGGCTCAGTGGTGGAGTGCCCCTGAGTTCAATCTCCAGTACCAAAAAAAAAAAAAAAAGGGCAGTGGATGTAGCTCAGTGGTAGAGCACCCCCTGAGTTCAAACTAGCACCCTCTCAACTAAAAAAAACAAACAAACAGGGCTAGGGCTGTAGCTCAGTGGTAGAGCGCTTGCCTAGCATGTGTGAGGCACTGGGTTCGATTCTCAGCACCACATATAAATAATAAATGAATAAAATAAAGATCCATCAACAACTAAAAAAATATTAAAAAACAACAACAAAGTTATCAATCAGAAGAGGTCTTTTGGCTTCGCCTGCTACTCTAGTCTCCCTCATGCAGAAACACCCTGACAGGGTGGCCAGGGAGCTAGGAGAAGGGTCCCTGTTCAGGGAGACTGGAGTAGATATGCTCTCGGGTCTCCTCAGAGGCTGCTCTTCGAGCTGAGGATACTCAAGACCTCAGCATGGGGTGTTCTGAGGAGCTGGCCAGGTGAGGTAGGCAAGGAAGTTGGGGCAGTAGTGCTTTGAGGAGAGGCAGCCAGTGAGAGAAGGGGAGCCATGCCCCAGGAACACACACACACAAAAACGCGCGTGCCTGGCTGGTTCTCTGAGGAAAGGAACATGCCTGATGAAATTTCCACAAAGGCACAAGGCCCCAAATTAGGACCCATCTGGCACCTGCAGGAAAGAAAGAGTATTTTCATAAAAGGAGGTTTAAAACCTATACAGTTATCAAGTGTGTAAGTATATCTAACAGATAAACAGAGTAAAAACTTCACACTAACCTTGATAAGCCCAGGAGGAGGTTTTTCATAGCTAAAAAAGAAAAAACAAGAAAACTTCATCAACCACATTAATAGGAACATAACACTTCAATGAGCCACAGGTAGCTGCCAGGTCAGAATAAAAAGGATATTCGTAGTAAAAAGTCAAAACTACACCGTTTTTATATCAGTTAATAAAATATGTTCAGCACTCAAGATCTCACGTAAATAAAGTGATCCTGCAGATAATTAGATCTTATATTCACTGAAATAATAACTTATTGTTCCACCATAATGATTTTATTTTGGGAAAAGGGAAAGACACTGTAGGAAGAACGTGAGGCAGGAAGACCATGGGCTAGTCTGGTTCCAGAACATAACAGTGGTTTTGTCAGGTTGCTTACCCAGCATAACATCCACTACTCAACAAGGAACAGGCTCCTGTGGGGAGAGGCAGCCACATATTCCAGCAGTTGGGGAGTGCAGGGAAGGTGCAGCAAAGCTTGGCCATGGCCTCTGTCCACCTCACGACAGCCATCAGGAGCTCACTCCTAAGCTCTGACAGCCTTCCATTCCTATGCTGACCATTCAGCCTGTAGGACCATTGCTGGGTGCCCCATCCACAGGGTACAGTCAGGACCATCACTGCTACATCAGTCTACTGTGGGGCTTTCTATCCATTCACCAATAAGCTCTGGGACCCCCAGAGTCTTAAGGCTACAAACTGGGCCTGTGCTCCTGGTTCATTTTCACTTTTCATCACTCTGCTGAAATGGCCTGAAAAGGCTGCTAGATTCTATGTTTAGAAAATCAGCACCAGATGCTCATGCTCATTTTTAAGTAATGACACATAAACACACACTATCAAACACAGTGTGGGTGTTGGTGTTTAGTCACGAGTGCCTAATGGACCAAGAAAGCAAGACTACGGCATGTCTCAGGTCTCTTCAATGCCTCCATGTGGAACATTTTACTGAAAGAGGCCTATCAGGGCACTGTGGCTTCCTTAAGGGTGTATCTGGACTCTAGAAAGTTGGAAATGTGGGAGCCCCAAAACTGCTGAACAGTGAAAGTAGGAATGACGATTTTGTTTCCATAATTAAAATATTAAATTTGATCATCAGAAAAACACTAACAAATGTTAAGAGTGAACTAGATACTGATATAGAACAATCTCCATAATAGTTTGGTCTACAGGGGCTGGGATTGTGGCTCAGTGGTAGAGTGCTTGCCTCGCATGCGTGAGGCACTGGGTTCGATCCTCAGCAACACATAAAATAAATCAATAAAGATATTAAAAAAAAAAGTTTGGTCTATAAAGGAGTAGGTGCAAAACAGTGTACTTGGCATGTTTCTATTTGTAGGTACAGAAAAAGGGACGTTATATATGACTATGCACAGACAGGAATGACCTTTATTTTTCATTTTATTTACATTTACATGTGTAGTAAACTACCCACAGATGTCCCTTACTGGGCTATAGCCTCTCTGGCCTATGACTTAGAAAACTGTTTCACATCTGGTTGTGGAGGGGGTATATCAGCTTTCAGCCAAGTCTACCCCTATCTGTTCCAAGCCTCATAATATATGACTTGGGCTGGGGATGGAGTTGTGGCTCAGTGGTAGAGTGTTTGCCTAGCACATGTAAGGCGCTGGGTTTGATCCCCAGCACCACATAAAAATTAAAAATTAAAAAAAATCTAAATAAATAAAATAAAGGTATTGTGTCCACCTACAACTAAAATTATATTTTTTAAAAAAAATATGCCTTGGGCTGGGATGGTAGCTCAGTGGTAGAGCACTTGCCTCTTGTGTGAGGCACTGGGTTCATAGACTGTGCTCTTCCCAGAGAGCACCGCTTTGCTTATGACCTTTGGACCTGATTGATCCAAGAGTGCATATAAGCTTCCGTAGCTTCTAGAATAAAGGGTGTTTTTCTGCTCCTCGTCCCGGTAGTGTCCCACTTCTTGTCCCCGGTGTCTCTGCATCTCGCTGGGACAGAGCAGATTTTTACCTACACCCTGGCTCCGCGGATCGCCACTGTCCAGAGAGACTCCCTATCGTCTAACCCAGGGACCCCTTCTTTCTCTGGATTCCAACTCGTCCAGAAGCCACGTGGCTCCCTCCGCCCCCCTTTATTAAAGCGATACATCAACAAGTAAAAAAAAAATTATTTTTAAAAATATGCCTTATCCTTCTTTAAGTTATCTTGTTAGAGCCTCAGAACAAGCAGAGGGTGACCCACAGACTTTGACCTTGTATGCCAGTGGTAAATCCGATCTATACCCTTAAGAGGTAAAACTGGGACAATTACCCAGACCTCATGACAACTATTTTGTTGTTTTCTGATGACAGGATTTTTATTTGCAAAATAAAAAGTGTTAATAAACAATAAAATAAATCTGTTACTGCGTACCACATAATAAATAAGAGAATGAACAACTGTAACAAAAGCATTCCAACAATCTTCTCTCTGAGCCTGACAGCAGGACTGTTCAACCTGTTTTCCGGAAATATTCCATCATCAAACCTATCATTTACCCAATTTTCCATGGCCTTCATGTCAAGTATTCTTTTGTTTTTTAACAATATCAATAATTAAATATAAATAAACTAGATATTATAATCACAAGGTATAAATGGTTCAACATCTATAAAATGCAAGAAGTAATTATATGCTATACACATAAGTCACACTTTAAATATCAATACATCAATAGGTTAAAAGCAAAAGATGGGGAAAGTAAGCATGAGAAATCTGAAGTAGACTTACTAGTATAAAATAAATTTCAAGTTAAAGATATTCAGAGATAAAGGGGAATATTTTATAACCATAGGAGGGTAACTGCTTCAAGAAAGTATTAATAATTCTAAATGTGTATATACCTAATAAAAAATTTTCAAAATACATGAAAAGTAAAAATTAATAAAACTAGAAAGACAAATCCACAATCATATTTGGAGATTTTAAACCCCCTCACTTTACTGGAAGGAGTAATGATATAGAAGGCTTAACAACATTATCAGCCACCTCAACCTATTTCTTATTTACAGGGAAGATAAAAATGACAAGTAGAAAATTAATAGACTGGGGCTGGGGTTGTGGCTCAGTGGTAGAGCACTTGCCTCGCATGCGTGAGGCACTGGGTTCGATCCTCAGCACCACATAAAAAATAAATAAATAAATAAAGATATCGTATCCATCTACAACTAAACAAAATATTTTTTAAAAAAAGAAAAGAAAATTAATAGACTATATTCTGTCATAAAATAAGCTTTGAGAAATTTTAAAAATTGGAAATCATACAGACTATTTCCTGCATGATTTATTACATTAGAAATCAATTACCTTAAGATACATTGAACCCCACCTCCATGTCTCAACTACTTCAAAATTAAATGGCACACTTATAAACATCTCACAGGTCAAAGAAAGCACAAGAAAAGTAAATCAAAAGTGCTCTGAATTAAGTGATAATAAAGTTTAAAGTATCAGAATCTCTGGAATGAAACAGTACTCAGATGAACATATAACTTAAAGTACTTGTATCAGAAAGAAGCCAGATAAACAAATTATTTTCAAACTAGGTAGTAGGAAGGAAAAGATAAGTAGGAGCAGAAATATATGAAATAGAAAATAAATAATACAGCTAAAAGTTGATAAAAATTTAACAAATCTAATCAAGAAAAAAGTAAGAACACAAAAATTAGTATCAATGGAAAGGGAGCTATCAAAACAACTCTATAGATACTCAAAATATTTTAAGTTGATTTTACAATTGTAATTGTGATAGCTTACATAACATGCAGATCTCATGACATCTAGAGTTCTGTTAAAATAAATTTGGCCTAAAGCTCCCTCTCTGTACAGAGCAAATTGTAACCTAATTTAATATGTAAACAAACTGCAACCTAACTTGAAAGTTTATCCTTAAAACAAGTGGCTGATTCTTGGCCAAAGCATCCCAGATTTAAGCTAATCACAGGCTACATACTGCCAAAATATGTTCATCTAAGACTAAAGTCAACCTGTAACCAATCAAGTTGTTTCTCGTCGCTTTTTTTTCTTCCCATGTATAAATACTGCCTGCCCACATGAGTGGGTGTAGGTCTTTGAGCATTTACTGGTTTAGTGGTTATTACAGTTTGAATCTGAAATGTTCTATAAGGCTCATGTGTTGAAGGCTTAGGCACACGGCCAGTCAGAAGGAAGCAGCTCGGTAGTTCAAAAGCTGTTGCCCAGTACCGACATGCCAGCTCCATGCCAAGCCCCACCTGTACAGGATTGTTAGTAGATGTGCAGCTGGAATCCAAGAATTATTCTAGTATCATGTTTGTCACTGGTGGGGGACAAAAGACACCAGGAAGCTGGATATAGTGGTATATACCTATAACCGCAGAAATTCGGGAGGCTGAGGCAGGAGGATGGCAAGTTCAAAGCCAGCCTCAGCAAAAGCAAGACACTAAGCAACTCAGTGAGACCTTGTCTCTAAATAAAATACGATGTGGCTCAGTGGTCAAGTACCCCTGAGTTCAATCCCTGGTCCCAAAAAAGTTTGTTTGCTTGTTTGAGGCGGGCAGTGGGAGGTATGTATGTATGTATGTATTTATTTGAGACAGGGTCTCACTAATTTGTTTGTTTGTTTGTTTATTTGAGATAGGGTCTCATTAAGTTCCCAAGTCTGGCCTTGAAATGTGCAATCCTGTCTCAGCCTCCCAAATCACTGGAATTACAGGCTTGTGTCACCACACCTGGGTTAGACTCTTCACATTTGTGGCAAATATCTAATAGGTGGCTAAAAGTAGGATTATAGAAACTGAAATTGAGGCGGGCACGGTGGTGCAAGCCTGTAATCCCAGTACTTAGGGAGGCTGAGACAGGAGAATCGCGAGTTCAAAGCCAGCCTCAGCAACGGCGAGGCGCTAAGCAACTCAGTAAGACCCTGTCTCTACATAAAACATAAAATAGGGCTGGGGATGTGGCTCAGTGGTCGAGTACCCCTGAGTTCAATCTCCAGTACCAAAAAAAAAAAGAAAGAAACTGCAATTGGTAACAAAGGTGTCTTTGTATCAGAAGAATTGCTCCTAGACAAACTTTATCACCTGGGAGACTTTATGTACATGTCAAGGAACCTTTATTCCTCATCAGACACTGCTCAGGACTTCCTTATTTCCATCCAGGGACTGAACCAGGGACCCAGAAGGCTGAGCCCACAAGCTGGCAGAGAGGACAGCAGGCCATAAAGGGCTTTCTACAGGCTGTTTCTGCATGCACAAAGAGCAACTCTCGGGATCTGAGAGATTCATACCACCTCCACAAAAGTAAACTTTTCTTTTTAGCTCAGATCTGTGCCTTAACCCTCTAAACCTTCAGAGAACCAATCATTTCAATGATTTAATACTTTCTTCACCATGACCCACTGTCTTATCTACTTGTATTGCTACAATAGAATATCAAAGGCTGGATAACTTATAAGGAAAAGAAATTTCTTTCTTTTTTGACACTGGAGATTGAACCCAGGGGCACTTTGCCACCAAGTTTACATCCCCAGCCCTCTTTTATTTTTAATTTTAAGATAGGGTCTCACTAAATTGCCACGGCTGGCCTGGAACTTGGGATCCTCCTGCCTTAGCCTCCCAACTCACTGGGATTATAGGTATTACACTTGGGATTATGTGCCATCACACCTGGCAGAAATGTAGTTCTTATAGTTCTGGAAGCTGGGAAGTATAAGACTAAAGGGGGCCCACATCCAGAGAGAGCCTTCATGCTGTTATCATCCCATGGTGAAAAGTTAAAAGAGCACACATGTGATAGAGAGCAAGAGGACCACCAAACTTTTCTAACCATCTCACTCCCAAGATAAGGTCATTAATCCATTCAGGAAGGCAGAGCTCTCATGACCTAATGCTCTATTGAGCGCCACCTCCCAACACTGTTGCACTAGGAGTTAAGTTTCCACACATGAGCTTTGGGGGACACACTGATTCCATAACTTCTAATGTACTGACTTTAAAAACCTTTTTGAACAGAGTAAATATCAGAGGTGATTAGGGAGAATGAACCAAGAGAAAAGAGAAATGCTTTTCTCTATGTCCATTGCCAAGGTGTAGTAGAAAATAATTTTGCCAACTGATGCATGAGAAATGCCATAAATCGCTATAGCAACACAGACTTCCCTTTGGCTTCATCTGTAGAGCCTTCCAAAGGACTGCTCAAACTTTCACTATCATTAATACAGAGCTTTGCTAAGGGATAGAGGAGGACTTAGCTTTTCAAACATAGCAAACAACTGGATATTAGAATTAGCTGTTTAGGTATAGTACGGTTTTCCACAGCAATACTTAAAATAATTTCTAATGGAAAATTGTAGTGTGTCACAGGCAAGTACAGAAATGTGTATAACTTGGGAAAATGATAGTCCATCTGAAGCTACTAAGGAAAAATATTAATGCTATGCCTAAATCAGTTTGGGTGCGATGGCTCATGTCTGTAATCCCAGTGACTCAAGAGAGAAGGATAGATAGCAAGTTCAAGGGCAGCCTGGAAAACTAAACGAGATCCTCTCTCAAAATTAAAAATAAAAGGAGAATTGTGAGTTCAAAGCCAGCCTCAGCAACAGCGAGAAGCTAAGCAACTCAGTGACACCCTGTCTCTACATAAAACACAAAATAGGGCTGGGGATGTGGCTCAGTGGTCGAGTACCCGAGTTCAATCCCCGGTACCAAAAAAAAAAAAAAAAAAATTAAAAATAAAAAAGGTTGGGGATATAACTCGGTGGCAAAGTGCCCTTGAGTTCCCACTATGCGGGGCAGGGTAGGGTGTGGATGGCAAAGGAAGTTTGGAAGGGAGTGGTAAAGTCTATGGAAATAATTCAATAATCCAACAATACATTTTTTCCATAGAAGTTGTACAAACAACATATGGCCAAATCAAGTTTCAAGTTCCTGAAAAGCATGTTTTTGCATAGATGGAAAAGGCATGTGATGGAACTCTACATTTCTGCACGTTTTGAATTCTATTATTATTAGCAATGGCATTCCTTAAAAAGTCCACTTTACAATTCTGAGCTCAAGTTTAAAGGATGATGGCTAATTTTTCTTTCCTGGGGCTAAAGAATTCAGTAGTTTACGTAGCAGCCTGGGACACTCAGGGCCAGCCCTTCGGTGAGTCCCTCGGGGCTCCAGTCACCTCCCCACTGCACAGCGACACGCCTTCCCTTAACAGCGGAGGACGAAGGGTCGGGGGTCGCCCCTTAGCAGTGGACCATCCAAGGGAAACGCGGAACTACAGGCCCGGAAGTGCCCGGCGGGGCGTGTTGGTAACTCCGTCCAACGCCGCCCGCGGAGACAGGCGCGCGGCCTCCCCGGGGTCGACACCGCCCTCCACGTGCGCGGGAGGCGCCTCCGGGGCCCAGGTCTGCCGCGCCCAGAACGAGGCCCAGCTCGCGGTCGCCGGGGCCCCATCCTTCGCCTCAAGGAGGGGCCTGAAGTGCAGGCCCGCGTTGCCCGGCCCCGGCCGCGGCCCAGAGGGCAAGGACCGCCCGAGGAGGCCTGGCGCGCAGCCCACTCCGCGACAGGGGCGGCGGCGCCCGGCGAACTCACAAGGACTCCAGGTGCTTGAGCTGCTGCAGCTGCTGCGCGTCGTGTCGCCGCCGCTTCTGCTCTCGGCGCCGCTGCAGCTCCTGCTCGGCCGGCTCCCGCGGCCGCCGCGCGCCCCTTGCCCCCGCGTCGTCGCGCCCCGGCCGGGACGACATCGCAACTCCAGCACGCGGCTCCAGCGGAGCCGTGCCCAAGGTCGCAGTTTCTCCGCGCGGTGCCCGGTCGGCCCGCAGCGCCCCCCACCCCGCTACCCCGCGGCCTGCCGGGCCGGGAGCCGGGGACTGGTGTCCCAGCGGAGGCCCTCTGGCCCCCGCCTTCGCTGGCGGCCTCCAAGTTCGGGCTCCCCAAGTCTCGGTCCCCGCCCCCCAGCCAGGTCCTCTTGCTCCCCCTGGCGGCGACCTCGAGCAGAGGCGGGGGCAGGGCGGAGCCTAAGAGGGCTTCCTGACCCAGGCTACCTGCCCAGCCACACCCCTTCAAGTGTGTGTCCCAGGGGCACTGGACACACTGAGCACTCATATAAGTAGGATTCATCCACTTTTGGAAGAAAGTTAAACTCTCCATATAAATTCTACAATTTCCCAGAACATGTGATCCGTGGTTACAACAGTCAACATATTTACAAAGGTTTGGTTGCTGGAAGTTAGCTAAGACCTTAGTTAAACAATTTAAAGTTTAATTTTTATTTAGTTATCTATTTTTAACTTTTATTTATTTTTTAAGTACTGGGGATTGAACCCAGGGCCTCATGCATCCTAAGTAAAGTGCACTAACACCAAGCTACATCCCTCAAACTCTCAGTGTAGTTTGAATTTGCATTTCCCCAATGGCTACAAATGTTGAACATTTTTTCATACATTTGGTGGTCATTTGTATTTTTTCTTTAGCAAAGTGTCTGTTTAGGTGTGGTGTTTCACTCTTGTAATTCCAGTGACTTACGAGGCTGAGGCAGGCAGATTCCAAGTTCAAGGCCAGCCTCAGCAACTTAACCAGGCCTTAAGGACTTAGTGAGACCCTGTCTCAAAATGAAAAAATAAAAAGGGCTGGAATGTGATTCACTGGTTAAGCACCTCTAGGTTCAATCCCTGGTACCACAAAAGAAAGAGAGAGAGAGAGACAGAAAGAAAGAAAAGGAGGGAGGGAAGGGGAGGGGGAAAGAAAGAAAGAAAGAAAAACAAAGAAAGAAAGAAGGAAAGGAAAGAAAGAAAGAGAGAGAGAGAGAGAGAAAGAAGAAAGAAAGAAAGAAAGAAAGAGAAAGAAAAAAAGAAAGAGAAAGAAAAGAAAGAAAAAGTGCCTGTTTAGTTCATCTGCCCTTTTTTTTGTGGGGGGGTTTGCCAGGGATTGAACCTAAAGGGGCTTAATCATGAGCCACATCCCCAACCAGTTTTATATTTTATTTTGAAAGGGGGATGGGATCTTGCTAAGTTGCTGAGGCTGGTTTTGATCTTGCTTTAGTTCTTTATATATTCTGGATATTAATATTCAGTTGGAAGAGTAACTGGCAAAGATTTTCTCCCAGTCTGTAGGTTCTCCCTTCATGCTGTTATTAACTTTGCTGTGCAGAAGGGTCTTCAATGTATTTTGAAACCAGACTGATAAGTTTCCGGATTGCTGGTCCAAGGTAACATGCTGGGTTTTGTAATCAGTCCATGGCAGCATGATAGGCCCCACACCCATAGAATCAGTTTGATGCCAATATAAAAGGTGCCACACATGATGTAGAGGTATGAAGAAATTTATTATTTACATTTTGAGACTTTTTGGGAAAGCAAGTTAGGCACCTCAGCAGGTCAAAAAATGGCTTAAGAAAAGAAAAGATGAGTGGTCCTGGGTTTTATTGTGGGTAGAGGGTGGGACTTGGTTGATCCTTCCTGAACAAGGGCCCAGGTGTTTTGTGCTTTGGACCTCCTCTTGGTGCCACCTTTTTAAAAAATCAGCTTCTCTGCTTATGGAGCAGAAGAGAAAGTGGAGGTGGACCTTGAAAGTTGACATCACCAGTGGAGTCAGCCAGACAGTGCAACAAATGTAGTTCCAGCTACTTGAGAGATTGAAGGAGGAGGATTGTTTGAGCCCAAGAGTTTGGACTAGACTGGGCAACATAGACCAATTTTAAAAATAAATATATAAATAATAACAATAACAACAATAACAAACTCAGGACCATCTCAGATCCAGTTCAGTTTTCTAACAGTGATAGTCAATGCATTCACATTCATCAACCAGTAAGACAACATGGCTTCTTTCCCTGGCGGTTGTAATTTCAAAAAAGTTATTTTTATCCTTCACCCTTTAGTTTATGCCTGTAGCATCTGAAGGGGTGCTCTCCAGATGGGAGAGAGAGTAAAGAGGTTCTCAGCTAGCCAAGAACACACTTGCTCAACCCAAACAAAAATGACTTATGCAGGGTGCGGTGGTGCACACCTGTAATCCCAGCAGCTCAGGAGGCTGAGGCAGGAGGATCATGAGTTCAAAACCAGCCTCAGCAATTCAGTGAGGCCCTAAGCAACTCAGCGAGACCTTATCTCTAAATAAAATATTAAAAATAATGGGCTGGGGATGTGGCTCAGTGGTTAGGTGCTCCTGGGTTCAATTCCCAGTACCAAAAAAATAAATAAATAAAAATTAAAATGACTCAAAATAGATAACACACACACACACACACTTGGTGGCATCCTTCACTTTTTTGGGGGGGTACTGGAGATTGAACTCAGGGGCACTTGACCACTGAGCCACATCCCCAGCCCTATTTTGTGTTTTATGTAGAGATAGGGTCTCACTGAGTTGCCTAGCACCTTGCCATTGCTGAGGTTGGCTTTGAACTCGCAATTCTCCTGTCTCAGCCTCCCTAAGTGCTGGGATTACAGGCTTGTGCCACCGCGCCCGGCTCATCCTTCACTTTGTATTCAGACAACAGGCAAGGAGAAACACTTTCTTGGTTCTCCCTCCCCGTTGCACCCCTTTGACCACTATCCTCTCAATTTTTTCTGTTCTGTCCCCTTCTATGATACAGGTTGTTTTTTTGTTTTTTGTTTTGGTGCAGGGGATCAAACCAGGTCCATTTGCATGTGTGGGTGCTCAATCGCTGAGCTGTACCCCAGCCCCAGGTTCATTCTTGAGGCCAGCTAAATGGCCTTTGTGTTGACCCAAGAATGGTGCATCAACTGTCACTCGTCTTTAGTCTTGTTACTGGTCAAGTTTTAGACCTTTTGGAATGAATACAGCAACTTAGAAAACACTAGAATTCTTCCACTCATGTTGATTACCTTTCACAGTGTAAACTTGATGCCATTGTTTTGCTCCTAATGTCACCAGACTGGGGTCCAAGGAGATCTCTCCAAGAGGGCAGTGGGGACCTCACTTTGGCTCAGGTGGGTTCTTACGCCACTGAAAAGAATTTCAGGATACATTCAAAGCAAAGCACAGAGGCACAGTGGCTTCTGCCTGTAAATCTAGTGACTTAAGAGGCTGAGGCAGGAGAATCGCAAGTTTGAGACCCGCCTAGCAATTTAGTGAGGCCCTGAGCAATTTAGTGAGAAACTGTCTTTAAAAAAAAAAAAAAAAAAAAGCAAAGCACAGGCAAAGATTTATTTTATGAAAGGATAGCACAGCAAAGGTACACACCTCCCAAAGACAGGGTACAGACATCCCTCAGCTCTCAGAGAAGAGGAGTGACAAACTCAGAGTTGAGCTCTCTGAATATATATAGGATTTTCCTAGGGAGAAATGTGCGTGTCCCCAGGCAAGCTTTTGTGAAAATCTAATCCTATATCAATACTTAGATATTTGAGATTAGGAAGGTTTCTTCTTGGTTAAATAGTCTCGCCATAAATCAGTTGTGGGCACATTGTCTAAGTCTTTGAATCTTGTGAAATTTAAGTTGTGTATGTTTTTGTTCCAGTTGATCTGGCACAAGCAGATGCTAGAGGTTTTGTTCATCTAACTAAAGAGGCAAGCAGGACTGGTCATGCTCATAGACCTGAGTCTCCTTCTAGGTCTCCTTCTAGTAAGGGTCTCTTTCTCCCTGAGAGCCCATATATCTCACTAAGAGGAAATGAGAGAAGATAAAAAATTAGTAAAAGAAAAAGGTAATATCCTATAAACATATTAAAGAAACCAGGTGTGGTGGTGCATGCCTATGAGCCCAGGTCTCAGGAGGCTGAGGCAGGAGGATTGCAACTTGGAGACCACCCTCTGGAATTTAGCAAGACCCTGTCTCAAAAAATAAAAATGAGGCCTGGCACGGTGACGCACGCCTATAATTCTAGCAGCTTGGGAGACTGAGGCAGGAGGATCTCAAGTTCAAAGCCAGCCTAAGCAAAAGTGAGGCACTAAGTAACTCATTGAGACCTTGTCTTTAAATAAAATACAAAAAGGGCTGGGGATGTGGCTCAGTGGTTAAGTGCCCCTGGGTTCAACTCCTGTGTTGTAGGGACAGATGAGGCAAGACATTTGATAGGGAACAGGAAGCAGGTTTATTTGACTACAGTCACTTCAGTGGGTACAGCTTTTGCAGTAATCAATTAATTCCTCTGAACCCTGAGTTCAGGCAGTTTTTTATACCCAGCATGTAAGGGGAGGGGTTCAGAAGTTCACAGTCTGCAAAAGTTTACACAAAAGCAGCTTTTTTTTGGGGGAGGCACTGAGGATTGAACTCAGGGGTACTCGACCACTGAGCCACATTCCCAGCCCTATTTTGTGTTTTATTTAAAGACAGGGTCTCACTGAGTTGCTTAGCACCTTGCCATTGCTTAAGCTAGTTTTGAACTCGCAATTCTCCTGTTTCAGCCTTCCAAAGTGCTGGGATTACAGACTTGCGCCACTGCACCCAGCTAAAAACAGCTTTTTCTTTCACTGTTCTAGGCAAGTTAACACTTCAAGGACAGCCCCTGAGAAGGGGAGAGCTTCTTCTCCCCTTTCTTTCCTACCCCTGCCAGCTGTTACCATGAAGCCCAATTAGTAACATCTCTTATCTTTGAAATAAACATTTCTGTGAACCTCAGACCCAAGGCCAGAGGCCTTGTTAAAGGATCTGTCTTTCCTACCACACTTTGCATTTGCAAACACACTTTTATAAAATATTATATTGTTACTATACTAGATAATCCATAAATATTTGTGAAAAAAGTAGTAGCTGTGTGCAGTGGAGTATGCCTGTAATCCCTTTGGGAGGCTGAGACAGAAGAATCATGAGTTCAAAGCCAGCCTCAGCAACAGTGAGGCACTAAGCAACTCAGTGAGACTCTGTCTCTACATAAAACACAAAATAGGGCTGGGGATGTGGCTCAGTGGTTGAGTACCCCTGAGTTCAATCCTTGATACCAAAAACAAACAAAGTAGTAAAGGGGCATTCAGCACCTGGAGTGCTAATCTCTTTCAGGCCATGGGCCAAGTAAGATAGACAAACCTGTAATCCCAGCACTTAGGGAGGCTGAGACAGGAGAATCGCCAGTTCAGAGCCAGCCTCAGCAATGGCGAGGTGCTAAGCAACTCAGTGAGACCTATCTCTACATAAAACACAAAATAGGGCTGGGGATGTGGCTCAGTGGTCGAGTACCCCTGAGTTCAATCCCTGGTACACAAAAAAAAAGAGCAACAGCAAATAGGAAATATAACTACATTGAACTCTTTTATAGAGGCTCTTTGCTGATAGTCCTAATATCAATTATGGTGCAGATTTCTGAAGAAGCTTAATGAAGATTTTCTGTGAGCTGGGCGGGGTGGCCCACACCTGTAATTCCAGCACTTTGGGAGGCTAAAACAAGAGAATCGTGCGTTCGAAGCCAGCCTCGGTAACAGCGAGGCGCTAAGCAACTTGGTGAGACCCTGTCTCTACATAAAACACAAAATAGGGCTGGGATGTGGCTCAGATGAGTTCAATTGCCCGTACCAAAAAGAAAAAAAGAAAAGAAAAAGATTTTCTGTGGAGGAGGGGGTGCCACTACACCTGGTATCAAAAAATAAATAAATAAAAAGGAGAAAAGGTCTGGGATGTGGGTTATCCAAAAGTAATAGTTAAAATTATTTCAGCATGGCATGGTGATGCACACCTGTAATCCCAGAACTCCAGAGATTGAGGTAGGAGGATTGAGGTAGGAGGATTGCAAGTTTGAGGTCAGCTTCAGCAACTTAGTGAGGCCCTAAGCAACTCAGCAAGACCCTGTCTCTAAATAAAATATAAAAAAAGGGCTAGGGTGGAAGGGAAGGGACCCAAACCTGATTGGCAATCATCTCTGATCGCCAATCCAGTTACCATTCTCCCTTCTCTGCCTTGCTAACAGCTTTCTAATTTTGGTCAAGAATCGCAGTGTAGGGGCTGGGGATATAGTTCAGTTGGTAGAGTGCTTGCCTCGCAAGCACAAGGCCCTGGGTTTAGTCCCTAGCACCGCCAATAAATAAATAAATAAATAAATAAATAAATAAATAAATAAATAAATAAATCTCAGTGTAAACTGGGCCTGGTGGCACACACCTATAATCCTAGGGACTTAGAGGGCTGAGACAGGAGGATTGCAAAATCAAGGCCAGCGTCAGCAATTTAGCAAGATCCCATCTTAAAATGAAATTTTAAAAAAGGGCTGGGGGTGTAGCTCAGTAATAGAGTATTTTGCCTAGTATGCATGAGCCCCTGGGTTCAATCCCCAGCACTGTAAAAAAATAAAATTAAATTAAAAAGAATTTTAGTGTAACCCAGAAAAAGTCCAGATTCTGTTGCTGCTTGATAAGGTCAATGACTCAAGAGACAATGACAGAAGAGAGAGCTTTATTTGGTGGCCCAAGAATTGGGATCTTTCTTCATATATCAGGCTGTTCACTCCAGGGAGTTGAGGAGTTAATAGAGGGAGAGAGGCTGAGAGAGGGTAATAAAGGAGGAATATTGAGGTCTTTTTTAAAGACTAGGTGGAAGTCTTTCAGGAATTCTTTGTTTCTTTTATGGTCTAGTATTTTTGGTCTTGGCTGGCTGCTGTCCTAAGCCTTGAATGTGGGGAGAGAGACCAAGCAAATGTAGATCAGCTAACCCTATATTGTAGTTCTGGAAAATTTTTTTTTTCTTTTTTTGAGACAGGGCCTCACCAAGTTGCTGAGGCTGGCCTCAAACTTATGACTCTCCAGCCTCAGCCTCCCGAGTAGTTATAATTACAGGAATGGCCAGCACACCCAGTTTATAAAACATTTAAAATGAACCACATGTCTATATGTGGAGCTGAGTAGAGTCTGATCGAAGTCTAGGGCAGCAAAGGAGATAGGCAGAGGTATTAAACTTTTTCATGTCATTCCAGTCACCTATCTGACCTCCACAGGCCCAAAAGAAGAGTCAGTGCTTTTAGCAAAAACAGCCTCAAGTCCCTGAAAAGCAACCTAGGCAACCATTACCATCATAACCCACAGGACAGAGGTCTTATCCACAGCAAAGCTAGTAGAAAACCAATAATGTATTGTCCTACTGTGTAACTTCCAAAATTAACAATTTTCAAGTCAACTAAGAGCAAGTGAAGCTAAGTTTATTTAGATTTTTTTTCCTCAGTAACATTAGGTGGCCATCTACTTCAGAGGAAGCTGATTAGAAGATCCTTTCCTCTTTTCTGGGGGTGAATTTTGACGTGCCTTAAGCTAACTATAGTAGTTCTGTTCCCCTTCCAGATTGGAGCAAAGGGAACGTGACACAGTTTTAGCCAATGGCACATGAGGGTAGGTCTGGTGGGAAGCTTCCAGGGAAAGATTGTTTTTGAAAGGTTGTTCAGATGATACTTGGGAGGATAAAGGTCTCCTTTCTATTTCAGGATGATGCTACTTACCTGTGTTAGCTGGATCTGGGGCAGCCATATTTGCAATCATGAGGCCAACCCCCTGAGGATGGTAGAGGAATAGAGACTCCTGGGCCCTTGGGAGGTTATACAGACTTTTGATTAGTGAGTTCTGGACCTGCTGCCAATCCAGACTCACTGTTTTGAGAGATGGTACATTTATTGTTTAAGAGACTTTGAGTTTGGTCTTGTAATACTTATAGTTAAATATGATTCCTAATACATAACGATGTGCAGCTTCTCCACCTCCCCCAATTGATCCTCTCAGAAACCTTATAGGGGTAGACAAGACATAAAACAGAAGGAAACTGAGGTTCAGAGAATAGGGAGGAGTGTCGGCCTTGTAACCAAGATAATCTGACGTCTGGTCCAGGGTTTTTCATCACACCATGAAGTGAATTCAGGTGTGTAGTCAATATGGGAGTGGGAGAATATTTCAGAAACCCTTGGGGAAGGAAGAAAAAGAGGAGCTGATGAAAATAAAGTTCCCTGATTTCCCAGTGGCCTCAGCTCAGCTCAGATGGGCTGGTTGAGGATATTTTTCTTTTTTTTTTTGGTACTGGGGATTGAACTCAGGGGCACTCGACCACTGAGCCACATCCCCAGCCCTATTTTTTGTTTTATGTAGAGACAGGGTCTCACTGAGTTGCTTAGCGCCTCGCCATTGCTGAGGCTGGCTTTGAACTCACGATTCTCCTGTCTCAGCCTCCCTAAGTGCTGGGATTACAGGCTTGAGCCACCGCGCCCGGCTGAGGATATTTTTCTTAATGCTGACAATTTCTTTTCTTTTCTTTTTTTTCCAGTGCTGGGGACTGAATTGAGCTTCGCCCATGCTAGGTAAGTGCCCTACTGCTGAGCTATACCCAGGCTCAATGCTGGCCATTTCTTTAGCCCTGCTCACTGAGTGCCAAGCTAAAGTTAACAGCTTGCATAGTTTAGCCTCCAGGTTTACTGCCTTCAGAGGACCTTCCAATTTATAAAATCTCCTTTATTCCAAGCTCAACAAAAAGTGGATTTTTTTTCTTTAGTGAACTATCTCCACCAGATTGTTTGATTTTTTTTTTAATATTTTTTTAGTTGTAGATGGACACAAATATCTTCATTTATTTTTATGTGGTGCTGAGGATCGAACCCAGGGCCTCACGCATGCAAGACAAGCGCTCTTCCACTGGGCCACAGCCCCAGCCCCTGTTTGATTTTTTTGTTAACATTTTGGCTGCTTATATGTTATGATGAGGTTAAGGACAGAAATTTAGTTTTCTGACGTTAATTCACTTAAATCTGTTTCCCCTCTTTCTTCATGCTGCTCTGCACTCCTAAACTGGCCTCAGACCTTTCAGATATTCCTTTTTTAAAATTTTTAAAATATTTTAGTTGTTGATGGACACAATGTCTTTATTTTATTGCTTTGTATGTGGTGCTGAGGATCGAACTCAGGGCCTCATGCGAGGCAAGCGCTCTACCGCTGAGCTACAATCCCAGCCCATCAGATATTCCTTTTAATGTCCTTTATTTTGCCACATTCTCTGGTCCTTGGCTCTCTATTCTCTGATTCTCATCTTCTGTTCTTCTCTTCTATCTTTCTCTTTTATCTCCCACTTTTTATTCCAAATCTCTTTTTTTTAAAAATATTTTTTTAGTTGTCAATGGACCTTTATTTCATCTCTTTATATGTGGTGCTGAGAATCGAACCCAGTGCCTCACACATACTAGGCAAGTGCTCTAGTAATAAGCAACAACCCTAGGCCCAGACTCTTTCTTTTTAAAAATATAAATTTTATTATTATTTGGTACTACAGATTGAACCCAGGGCACTTAACCAATGAGCCACATCCCCAGCCCTTTTTATTTTTTATTTTGAGACCGGGTCTCACTAAATTGCTGAGGCTGGCCTAGAGCTTGCCACCCTCCTGCCTCAGCCTCCTGAGTTGCTGGGATTACGGGTATGCACCACCACATCTTGCTTCTTTTTAAAAATTGGTGCTGGTGATTTTTTTCTTCTTTTTCTTTTCTTTTCTTTTCTTTCTTTCTTTTTTTGACAATAATAGGGATTGAACCTGAGGAGTGCTTTACTATTTCTATTTCTAGATTTTTGTTTTTTATACTGGGGATTGAACCCAGGATCACATTACCACTGAGTTACATCCCCAGCCTTTTTTATTTTTTAAATTTTGAGACAGGTGTCGCTAAATTGCAGAGGGTGTAGCCAAGTTGTTGAGATAGGCCTTGAACTTGAGACCCTCCTGCCTCAGCCTCCCAAGTCGCTGAGGTTACACATCTGGCTGGTGATTTATTGTTCCAAAGTTTATTCAATTATAAGACAATTCTAAGCAGAGAATGCATTTCACTAATTAATTTCTTGTGGCAGCTGGATGTCTATTATGAAGTCCTACCTACATGGTCACGTACATGGGAACTTGTAGTTTTTTTATAGTCATTAATCCCCACTGCATCCATTGATGACTTGGTGCACATCACAGCAACTTAAAACTTTCATCCGGACAACTGTCAGGATGAAACATGCCTAGCATGTTTAGCTAGACATGTCTAGCAAAACATGCCTCCTCCCTTTTCTAAGTATTAAAAAAAGCGCCGAAGGATGGTTTCGCTTTATGTAGATTCCACGCTTGTAACTCATTTAAAACAAAACAAAGGATCGCGAGTTCAAAGCCAGCCTCAGCAATGGCGAGGCACTAAGCAACTCAGTGAGACCCTGTCTCTACATAAAACACAAAATAGGGCTGGGGATGTGGCTCAGTGGTCGAGTGCCCCTGAGTTCAGTCCCTGGTGCCAAAAAAAATAAAAAAATAAAAAAAAACAAAACGAAGTTTCCCTCTTTCTCCAGGAGAGCAAGGGGAAATTGGATCCGCGGCCACGTAGGAGCTTCACGTGGCCCTAAATCAGTCTCTAGGGACGGGCGGAGCGCAGCGGTTGGGCCTGGGCAATAAACGCGTTTCTCTCCCAACCTCGGATCTCAGCCCCGAGCGGAAGAATTCGCCAGGTCTAGGTTCGGGATGCAGATTGGGCCCCTCTCCAGTTGCCACCCCCTCCAAGCAGCGGGCCAACTCCGAAGGCCCCGCAGAGCTGCGCGCCCGCCCCCGGCGCGCGGCTCCTCCCCTCGCGGCTGGGGCCGGGGGGCGGGCAACCGGAGAGAGGGTGGTAGCTGCCGCCGGGGCAGGGCCCGGAGACTTTTCTACGTTTGCAAACACCGCCGCGCGCCTAGACTCGACCCGTGCCTCCTGAGCTCCGCGCCGCCTCCCCTCTCTATCCTGTTTTCGCTGCCCAGATGGCGTTCGGGGTCCGGGGCTCGCGACCCTTGCCGCCGCCCCTGCTTCTGCTGCTGCTCTGGGTGACCGGACAGGCGGCGCCCGTGGCCGGCTTGGGCCTGGGCTCCGAAGCGGAGCTGCAGATCGAGCGGCGGTTCGTGCCGGACGAGTGTGCGCGCACCGTGCACAGCGGTGACTTCGTGCGCTACCACTATGTGGGGATGTTCCCCGACGGCCAGAAGTTCGACTCCAGGTACCGCGCACGCCCTTTGCGCCCGCTGTCCCCTCTCCGGGCAGGCCTTTCCCTCCTGACGGACCTCCCCCAGCCCCGCCTCGGGATCCCGCGCTCCTCCCAGCCCCTCCTCCTCGATGCTCCGGGATCCTGATCCCTCGGATGTGGAGTGAGCTTCCCCCTCCTTGTGCGCCCCAGGCCGTCCAGCTCCCAGCCACTGAAATCCTGGATAAGATTTTGCCCAGCGGCGCTGAGACAGATTTCCGCCCTGCCTCTCGTCCCAGCACTTTGACCCAGCACTTTGACGCTCGCGTTTACACTCGTGTGTAAAATGGCCATGCTAGGAGACCCCCAAGAGTAGATGTTGATGAACGCCTGCGGCCTCCCTTGATTGTCCCTTGGCGACCAGTCTCTTGAGTAGTCAGACAGTAACGCCTCTCACAGATATCGATGATGATGGTGAAGCTGATGATCAAAGCCCCTAATATTTATTGAACTATTACATGCTAGGCATACTTTTGTTTTTTTTGGTACTGAGGATTGAACTCTGAGAAGCTTTACCACTGAGATCCTCAGCCCTTTTTGTTTTTTATTTTAAGACAGTCTCCCTAAGTTTTCAAGGATCTTGCTAAGTTGCTGAGGCTGACACCAAATTTGGGATCCTCCTGTCTCGACCTCCTGAGTTTCTGGGATTACAGGCATGTGCCACCACACCCAGCTGCTAGGCATAGTTCTAATTGCTTTCCATATATGTATGTATAGAATTAAGTTAAATATATACATACACACTCATTTAATCAATAAATTTATTTTATATATATGCATGTATACATATATTAATTTATTTCTCATAACAATCATGTGAAGTCATTGCCTGCATTTTACCAGTGAGGTAACTGAGGCCACGGAGGCTAAGAAACTTGTATAGACTGGGAGTCAGATTAGAATCCCTGAAATTCAAGCGTGGTCTTTGTGTGTAACCTCCACCGCTCGCCCCTTCTGGTTTTACAAACATTTCTCTGAGGTGGGAGGTGGTACAGAGCAGTCTTTGCCCCTGGGGCCTTTTACTGGCCTAGCGATTTCTCCTTTCAACTCTGTCCCAAGATCACATTCATTACGACTCCCCAATTTCTCTCCACTGTAGCTTTGGGGTAAGCAGGCCTCCTGCATCAGGCTACTGTACCTGAAGGCTTTTGTTATAAACCCTAGTCTGTGCCAGCACTTCTCATAATGAATCATTGGACTAGGCGGAGAACCGCTGCTATGTGCCTGAGGCTGTGCTGGGTTTATTCACTAATTGAATACTTGCTGCCTCTCTTGCCTTATTTGAGATTCCAGACAATGGGTGAGTATACAGAAACTGTTTAGTATACAGTGCTATCTGGCACATAGAGAGTGCTTTGAAATGGGCTTTGCTAGTATTGTTTCAGTTGCTGCTTTAAAACAAAATTTTATTGAGATACTATTCCCATATCATGCAGTTCACCCATTTAGAATGTAATTAGGATGGCAGTTAAAATGGCACATACCTGTAATCCAGCCACTCCCAGGCTGAGGCAGGAGTATCATGAATTTGAGGCCAGCCTCAGCAACTTAGTGAGATCCTGTCTCAAAATAAAAAATAAAAAGATCCTGTCTCAAAATAAAAAATAAAATATAGCTCAGCGATAAAGCCCCCCTGGATTCAATCCCCAGTACCCAACCCCCAAAAGGGAATGTATTTGTGATGGTTTAGTATAGCCACAGAATTATGCAAACATTTCAACTACCTAATTCCAGAATATTTCCATCTCTCTGAAAAATAAGTCCTGGGCTCATTAGCAGGCACTCCCACCCTTCATCTACTTTCCCTCCAGCCCCTGGCAACCACTAATGTACTTTATGTCTCCATGGATTTACCTCTTCTGGGTGTTTCATATAGATTGAGTTATACAATTTGTGATGCTTTATATCTGGGTATTTTTTTTTTAGCATAATGTTTTCAAGTGTCATCCATTTTATCATGTATCAGTACTGCATTCCATTTCATGGCTGTATATGTATTCTGTTGAATGGATATACTACATTTTGTTTATTCATTTATTAGTTGATGGACATTTGGCTTTGATTATACATTTTGGCCATTTTGAAAAATGAGATTATGAATGTTTATGTACATGATTTTGTGTGGACACTTGTTTTCATTTCTTTTGGATATATATCCAGGAGTGGAGTCACTGGGTCATACGCTGTCTGTATTGAACTTTTTGAGGAACTGCTAAACTTTTCCATAACAACTATGCTGTTTTACATTCCTTCTAACAGTGTTCCTAGTTCTTAACATGATTACCAAGACATTATTGTCTTTTTTTTTTTTTTTTCCAGAACTGAGAATTAAACCCAGAGCCTCACTATAGTGCTACTACTATAGGCAAGTGCTCCACCACTGAGCTATACCCTGGCCGCTTTTCTAAATTTTATTTTGTGTGAACTTGTGATCCTCCTGCCTCAGCCTCCTGAGTATCTGGAATCTTTCTTCTTTATTATAGTCATCCTAGTGGGCATGTAGTATCTCATTGTGGTTTTGATCCACATTTCCCTAATGGTAATTGAGGCTGAGCATCTTTTCCTGTATTCATTAGCCATTTGTATATCTCCATTCATTTGTTCATTAGAAAACAGGAAAGAGGGGCTGGGTGGTGGCTCAGTGGCGGAGCGCTTGCCCTTCGTGTGTGAGGCACTGGGTTCGATCCTCAGCACCACATATAAAAAAATAAAATAAAATATAAAAAATAAAATAACATAAAATAATAAAAAAATAAAATAACATAAAATAAAATAAAGGTCCATAAACAATTAAAAAAAATGTTTAAAAAAAAGAAAACAGGAAAGAATTTTTTGCTTGAGCTGATGGTAATTAATAATTCCAACTAGAGGGCTGGAAATGTGGCTCAGTGTTAAAATGCTTGCTTAGCAATGCATGAGGACCCAGGCTCAGAACCACAAAATAATGATAATAATAATAATTCCCCCTGGAACAAGTTGTTCTACCCTCTGGGGATGGCAGCCACTGTGAGGCGGTATAGGACAGCAGAAAAAACACATTGAAGCTACATCCAGTCATGAAACATTTTGTCCAGTGTCTGCCTCAAGACCAGCTGGTCCTAGTGCAGCACGTTCCTACCCTGACCCTTCCAGCCTAGGCAGTTGCAGTGTGATGTGGTAAGTATGGTGAGAAGAGTAGCATGCCTTGTCTTGGAGTTTAACGTGGCTTTTACCACATACATTGATTTACTTGATCTCTTTAATCTTAAAAGAATTCATTTTACCTCATAAGACGGTGAAGAAGATGCCTCATTACAGACCAAGAAAGTGAAGCTAAGAAAGTTCAGATGACTTGCTCAATCAAGATACCTAACTACTAGGTGGTCAAGTGGAAATTTTAACCCAGGCAGTTTGTGACCATAATCTGTGGTCTATAGTTTACCCATAAATATGATGGAAGAAAGGCAAGAAGCTGTGAAAATACACAGGAGGCTTAACTATATGTTGTGTGTATAAATGGGGAGGTGGTCAGGATGGAGTCCTGGGATTGTAGGGTTAAGACCTAAGCACAGCTGGGCGTGGTGGCACTTGCCTATAATCCCAGCAATTTGGGAGACTGAGACAGGAGGATCCACAAGCTTAAGGCCAGCCTTAGCAATTTAACAAGTCCCTAAGCAACTCAGTAAGACCCTGTCACAAAATAGAATATAAAAAGGACTGGGGATGTAGCTCAGTGGTAAAGTGGTTAAATGCCCAGCAACTAAAATAAACAAACAAACAAATAAATAACCTAAACATAACTAAAATTTACTAGGGAGGCGTTGAGGAGTATGGGCTGGGGTAGGAGGTGAGAGCGTGGTGAATAGAGGGAAAAGCATGGAGGTTGGCCCATCGTGTTGGGGTAGTGAGAACTGGTCAGTATGGTCTGGGTTTGGAATAGGAGTCAGGTAGTGACAATAGGAATAAAGGGAGAGGTAAGAAGAGGCCAGAGGGCTGGATATATAGCTCAGCTGGTAGAGTGGTTGCCTCACATCCACAAGGCCCTGGGCTCAATCCCCAGTACCACAAATAAATTTATTAATTAAATAAAAGATAAAAAGTTAAGAGGAGGCCAGAGAGGAAGGTTGAGCCAGCCTCTTTTTTAAAAAATGACTTTATTCATTTATTTTGGGACAGGAGATTGAACCCAGGGATGCTTTACCACTGAGCTGCATCCCTAGTCCTTTTAATTTTTTATTTTGAGACAAGTTTTCACTGTGTCACTTGGGGTCTTGATAATTTGCTAAGTAAAACTGGCTTCGACCTTGCGATTCTCCTGCCTCAGCCTCCTGAATCTCTGTGATTACAGGCATGCACCACCACACCTGGCAAAAATGACTATTTTAAAATTTGCAATTGATGTATAAGAAAGTGTTCACATTTATGGGGTACAGTGTGATTGTGATGGGCCAGCATTTGAGAGCTCTTGCTGCCTGGATGGAGAGTTTGGACTTTGTCCAAGGATAGTGGAAAGCCATTGAAGACTTTGAATCCTCAGACTTGCATTTTACAAAGGTCCCTCTGGCTGCTGGGTGCAGAATGGTGTGGAGAGGTTGGCACATAGTAGCTGCTTCACTAACGTGCATTTTCCTTTTAAGTCTCCATTCCCTTGGGAATTTATGAAGCGTTTCAACATGACTGATATTCCTGCACCCAGTTTGTGGGGGAGAGGGGAACCCTTAGAGTCTGGGGCTTTGGCTTCTGATTTGGAAGTTTTATCTAAAAGAAAATGTCTGCTGTCACCCTGAGCAGAGTCACAAAACGACAAAGCGTCTTTTTTTTCTGTAGAGCTTTTTTCCTGTGTCTCTTCTTGGCCTGTGGTACAATTGTACCCTTTTAGCTTATGGGCATTTATAGTTGCCAGGAGGCCCACACCTTCAGCTCTCAGTCACTGGCTTGGACATGGCTTTGTCTTATTTGAGAGCTTCCGTGGGCTTGTTAATGTGCTCCTGTGGTCTCTGCTGCAGACTTGTCTGGATGGCAGCCTTTGCTTGCAGGTTTCCATGAAGGGTTCTTGTCAAGTCAATCCTGATTTAGCTTTTTAAAATTTTTATTTTATTTAAAATTTTTTAATGGTGCTGGGATTCTGCAACCTGCATGGACATTAATTCAGAAACTGATGAGGGACAATGGGGGATTAGAAAAGGCAGACACGTAGAGAGAAAGCTGAGACCAGGTGGGACATCCTTCCGTGATAGAGAATGAGTAACCCAGACCTAGCTCAGCATGTTTGTTATAGTTTTTAACATCAAAAGGGTTTTTTTTTTTTTTTTTTTTTTTGTGAGAAGGTTTCTTCAAAGCAAACAGGCTGAAGGATGAAGTTTTGGACAGCCAATTATAATTATCTTTTTTAGGCTTATAATTCTCTCCTCCCAGTAGCTGGTGTCTGAACTCAGGGTCAAGACTGATAGTGCTGTGCCATGCACAGAACCTCCTTTGAGCAGAGTGTCATCATAGCAGGCAGGCAGTCTTAACCTGCAGTCTTTGCATAGGAAATTCCTAGCACAGGCATGCTCTTGCCACAGGACATTTAGAGACCGTGATTCAAATCATCGCTCCCCACACTGGGGATTGAACCCAGGGTCTCACATGTGGCTAAGCAAGTGCTCTACCACTGAATTACATCCCTTTAAAAAACAGTTAAAAACATTTTTTTTTGAGGGGGGTACTGGGGATTGAATTCAGGGGCACTCAGCCACCGAGGCACACCCCCAGCCCTATTTTGTATTTTATTTAGAGACAGGGTCTCACCGAGTTGCTTAGCACCTTGCTTTTACTGAGACTGGCTTTGAATTTGCGATCCTCCTGTCTCAGCCTCCTGGGCTGGTGGGATTATAGGCGTGCACCACTGCACCCTGGCTTTTTTTTTTTTTTTTTTTTAATTTTGAGACAGGGGATCTCTACATTGCTCAGGCTGTTTTAGAACTTGTGATCCTCCTGCCTCAGCCTCCCAAGTATCTGAGATTATAGGTACGCACTACCTCACCTAGCTTTGATTAAGCTTTTTTTTTTTTTTTTAATTAAAAAAATTTTTTTAGTTGTTGTTTAACCTTTATTTATTTACCTATATGTGATGCTGAGAATCGAACCCAGTGCGTCACACATGCTAGGCAAGTGCTCTATCACTGAGCCACAGTCCCAGCATGATTAAGCTTTTTAGGAGTTTCATAACATTCCTAGCAGTAGACTGAGGAGGAGGATCAATTTATGTGCTATGATTTCCTTTTGTGTTCCTGTTATTGTTATGCAGGTAAAATGAGTGTCTCATTGGTACATTCACAACCTCCATACCTGTCTGCAGACCCATAAGGTCCAGGCATTCAGTAAATATTATTGTGGTATTCAATAAATACCATCTGCCTTTGTGAGTATATAGGGTATGCTCTAGCACAGTGGAGTTCAAACTGTGCATGCATGAGAATTACCTGGAGAGCTTGGTATACAGAGTTTCTGATTTAGAGTTCTGGGATGGGACCTAAAAATTTGCATTTCTGGCAAGTTCTCAGCTGATGCTCCTGGTCTGAGGACCACACTTTGAGGACCATTGCTCTAAAAGAATCATAGACTTATTAACATTCAACTTTATTTTACACATTCACTCATTCATTTACTCATTTCACAATTATTTGTCGAGGTGCAGTGGCACATGCCTGTATTCCCAGCAACTTGGGAGGCTGAGGCAGGAAGATCACAAGTTCAAAGCCAGCCTCAGCAACTTAATAAGGCCCTAAGCAACTTACCAAGACCCTACCTAAAAATAAAAAATAAAAAGGGCTGGGGATGGGGCTCAGTGGTTAAGTGCCCCTGGGTTCAATTCCTGGTACCCAAAAAACAAAATGAAACAGACCAAAACAAAAAGAAAAAAAACATATTTGTTGAGCACCTACTCTTCCAGGTGCTGGGGAGGTAGTAGTTAGTAAAACAGAAATCCTGCACTCAGGAGCTCACATTCTAGCAGAGAACAGGTAAACTGTTAAGTTATAATAGTGAAGTAGAAGTTAGGACTATGGAGAAAGATAAAGCAGTGGGTTTTGGGATGAGGGATGAGGCCATAGGTCCAGAAAGGTGTGATGACATTGGTCCTTTGGACTCTGCTCTGGGTGCTCTTTTGTCTCGCACAGTCACCTGCAGGAGAAGAGTGCCATATGAGTTGAAGACATGGGTATCTCTACCAGTTCTAAAGAGAAGGGAATTTCTTTCTGCTGAAGGAAGTCAAAGGGAAGGCTTTGGGGAGGGGTCAGTGCTTTGGGTGAGCCTTGAGCATGGGACTTTATTCCTTGAAGTGGGGAGTATATTTAAGGGAGTAATGGGGTGGGCCAAATCCTGTGCATGAGCAGTGCACATCCAGGGAACAGCAAGAGGCCCCGATATTTGGGCCAAGAGACAGGGAATCCAGAACTGGAAAGGTATGGGAAAACCAATTTATAGAAGGCCCTGATGGCCCTGAATGTTTATGACTGATAAAAGGCTTAAAGCCTTTTCTGTAAAGCAGTAAACAGATTGATCCAAGAGGTCCTCAGTGGATTGACAGTGTGAGTAGGAACCTTAGAGAGAGCTTCCTTAGGGCTTCATTTTACACATTCATTCAGCTTCTAATGTTGGGATTGGCAGAGAATAAAAAGAGACAAAAATCCTGCCCTCAAGTTGGGGTGGGGGAATTAAACAAACCCACTACAGCTGACTTAAGCAGAAAGGAGAGGGAATTAATTGGGAGGATCTCCAGTTTCTCATGAGAGTCCAGACTCATTAATGGAGGTGACTTTCTGTATCTTCCCAAGGGCTTGCAGAGGGGGCTTCCCCTTTCCTAAAGGGAGAGCTCCTGCACACTTTCTATGCTACATACACAACCTCTTGAATTCAGCACCACTCCAGCTGACTGCCTCAATTCTTTTTTTTTAAATGTTTGTTTTAGTTGCTGATGGATCTTTATTTTATTCATTTATTTATATGTGGTGCTGAGGATCGAATCCAGTGCCTCACACATGCTAGGCAAGTGCTGTACCACTGAGCTATAGCCCCAGCCCCTGACTGCCTCAGTTCTTTTTTCTTAAGAGAGACTGTGGTCCTGGTTTTTGTCCATTCTGGGTATTTCGTCATGTGGTTCTAAGTTAGTGTGTTCCATGAAGAAGAGCCAGTGGACTGGGCAGGACCTGGGATAGTTTCAGGGTGACCTGGAGCGGGTAGATGGTGACTGAGTAACTGGTCATGTCGGAAGTGTTGAGGGTGTGAATCTGCACAGCGGCTCTTCTGTAGAAAGAGAATGATGCTAGAGAAGCTTCTGGTGGGGGCTGGGGATAGAGCTCAGTAGCAGAGTGCCTGCCTAGCATGCATGAGGCCCTGGGTTTGATCCCTAGTACCGCTAAATATAAATAGGAGCTTCTGGTGAGGGTTAGCCCTGGGACTCATCCTGACTTAGGGGAGAAAGCCTAACTTCCAGGCTCATTCTTCTAGGGTCTCCTGAGGCCATTGGCAGGCAAGCCCAACACCCCATGAAAAGTTATTGGCAGTACTTCTGATTTTCACTTGTGAAGCCTTGCAGGCTACTGCACATTCATATTAATGGTTTAATTTGGATGTCTCGTACTGGATTGAACACTTGTGTAGAATAGAATTATCTGTAGGAATCTGACATTTTAATTTGAGCGGTTGCATTAAGACAAAAATCCATGACTATGATGCTTTTACTTTGCTTTGCAGAGTTTTTCTTTTAATGATATTTTAATATGCCAAAGACGATCCAAGCCAGCTATTCACAGTTCAAGGTCTGAGCCTCTGTGGAGATTTGAATGGATGTGTTGTGTTCCTGCTCCTTTCCCTCCTCTCTGCTTCCTCTCTCCTCCCTACCTCCTCCCTCCCCTCTCTTCTTTTATTGGAGCCTTCTTTCATTTTTCCATCTGAGTAGCAGACAGGTAGTTGGCCAGTTCATTAACTGGTGTCTTTTCCTCTTGCCAGGTCTCGTTATTTGTTGGTGGAGGTGGTGGTTTGAGGGAAATACCTGGGTAAAGGGCCTGTGAAGCCCAAAGTCACCATTGGGAATACAGGTGCCGAGAAAGCCAAGCACTGGGAGGCAGAAAGGGCAGACCTTGCTTCCCGCCTTTCAAGTCTGCAGTTAAGTCCAGTCTTGACAGTGGAACTCTGCCAGGTGAGGGCATGAGTCATCTCACCAGGAGGTGAATTTCAGTCCTCTGCTGACTGACTCCTATCAGGTAGGTCCCAGGTGAATCAGCCATCTGAATTGGCCCAGGTGAGATTGGACCAACTTTGAGGCACCCAAAAGCTGGCTCTCTGTCCAGTTCTTGCTCTGCTTCCTTCCTGATATGCATTCTCCAAATATGGCAGTCTTTTTATTTGTTTGTTTTTGAGATAGGGCCTCTCTGTTTCCCAGGCTGGTTTTGAACTTCTGGGTTCAAGCAACTATCCTGTCTCAGCCTCTCAAGTGCTGGGACTACAGACATGTACCACCATTCCTGGCTTAGCATCTTTTTTATATTTATTTATTTATTTAGTACCAATAATTGGATGTAGGAGTGCTTAACCACTGAGTCACATCCCCAGCCTTTTTAATTTTTTATTTTAAGACAAGGCCTCACTAGGTTGCTTGCAGCCTTGCTGTGTTGCTGAGGCTGGCTTTGAGCTTGTAATCCTTTTACCTTAGCCTCTAGAGTGCTGGGTTTGCGGGTGTGCACTACCACTCCTAGCTTAGCAGTCTTTTTAAGTGTTCAAAATACTGTTTTCAATTTTTTATTGTCCAAACAGACAAGCTCATTTTTCCTCTCCTAGCTGAACTGGGCTTCAGTTCTCCTAATGGAACCAAAAGGCAATTTCCTGTTCCTTCTGTGGTGCCCGTATTTCCTTTGTCACTGGATTTGAGATCAAAATACCAGGAATGAATAGAACAAGCACATGCCAGTTTTTGCAAAAATTTACAAGTTAATTTACCTGGGCAAGGTGGTACATTCCTGTAATCCCAGTTACGTGGGAGGCTGAGGCATGAGGATTACAAGTTTGAGGCCAGCCTCAGCAATTTAGGGAGACCCTATCTCAAAGTAAAAAAATAAAAAGAGTTGAGGATATAGCTCAGTGGTAGAGTGAGCTCCCTTGGTTTCAATCCCCAGTACTAAAAAAAAAAAATTTTAATTTTTAAAAGTAATGTAGTGTGGGAGTATAGTCAATAGTGGAAATTGTGGAGGCTCTGAGGTTAGTCCCCAGTACCTAAATAAATAAGTAAAAATAAATAATATATATACACACAGAGTTTTAAAACTCAGCTAGATAATTCTGTAAAGCTTAAAATTATAGTTGCCCAGATGCTGAGAGTAGTGAAAGAGCTTAGGTGTGTGTGGCGGTTCTGAATGCACACTGTGACCCAGTGCCTCTTTCAATGCTCTAGGTTTCCTTCTGGAGCCTCTCCAGGCCCCTAGGGTGCACTGTGGCCACATCTCCTGTTGCTACACCTGAATCTGTGCCTTCCCTTCTAGATCCATTTTGATCCTCCATTTGTTTTCTTTTTCTTTGTCTTTTTTTAGGGATTGAACTCAGGGGTACTAACCATTTAGCAACATCCCCAGCCCTTTTTATTTTTTATTTTGAGACAGGGTCTCACTAAATTGCTTAGGGCCTCGCTAAGTTGCTGAGGCTGGCCTTGAACTTAACGATCCCAAGGCACCGAGATGACAGGTGTGTACCCCCCATGCCTGGCTTCTATTTGCTTGCCATCATCCAAAATTTTGTTACATCCTTGGACTGCTGTGGCCTCCATTCCAGTGATTGAAGTCCTTTTCAGGGAGGAATGGGCTTTGGGGGCTTTAGGGAGTGAATGTGCTCATGTTGCCATTCATTTTTTTAACAGTGTTTTCTCACTGCAGATTTAAACCTCCCTTCAGAGGTAGAGCCACGTTATGTATGTTTTAAGAATAGAGCCACCAATGTGGTTATTTATTTAAAATAACATGGCACATGATAATGTGTGCTTCTGTGTAGGCGGTTTAGTGAGTTGAATATGATAGGTTTTACAGTGTCTCCTGCCTTAGGATCATTGGGTGGGTAATTTTGAAGAATTTCATTGGAGGGTGCCGCAGACCTATCACCCCACTGCGACAGGGCAGGTAGCAGTGTCTGGGGCAGTGATGGAGGAGCTGGAGCAATGAATGAGCAGGGGACAAACCAGTGGAGAGGAAAGCAGGTGCTGTGTGCTAGGTGATCTCCATTGGTCTCTCTAGGCCCACATCTGACCTCTTCCACCCACTGTTTACTCTGGGCTTTCCTGTATGGACCACCTGGGCATGGTCTATGTTACATCACTGATCCCCCCTTGTCATCCTACCTTGCTTATGTTCAGCCAGTGGGGCATTAACAGATCAGAGAAAGAAGAGTGAGGTAGAGGTTATTTATTTTTCTATGTGGTCACCATGGGCTATGTCCCTAAACCAAAGGTCCCAACTCTTCTAGGTAGCCCCTTGCTCCCCTCTCTTTGGGGCGTTTAGGTCCAGGTGTGACAATAGCACCCCCTACTCAGCCCTAGAGTTACTGCACTGCCTCTTGTATCTTGCAGTACCCTGTGCACACCTATGCATACAGCCCTTTTATTGTTATTATTATCACTGTTATTGTAAAAAAATAAAATTTACCATCTTGGCCATTTTTAGTGTACATGAAAGTAGTGTTGACTCTATATACATTGTTGTGCATCAGATCTCTTGAACTTTTGAATATTGAAAAACTCTAGACTCAATGAGCAACTCCTTCCCACGCCCCTCTACCCTGGTAACCACTCTTTCTGTTTCTATGACTTTGACTACGTTATATACCTCATGTACTTCATTGAGTCACACGCTGTTTGTCTTTTTGTGACTGGCTTATTTCCTTTAATGTCCTCAGGGTTCATCCGTAATTGTTGCATGTGATGGGATTTCCTTCCTTTTTAAGGCTAACAGTCTATTGTGTTTCTATGCCAAATATTCTTTTTTTAGAATATTTTTTAGTTTTAGACAGACACAATACCTTTATTTTATTTATTTGTTTTTATGTGGTGCTGAGGATCGCAGCCTCACATGTGCCAGGCAAGCGCTCTACTACTGAGCCACAATATATGCCAGATATTCTGTATTAATTTATCAGTTGATGGGCATTTAGGATGCTTTTATCTCTTGGCTATTGTGAATGTGCTACAGTGAACATGTGTGCAAACATATTTCTCAGAGATTCTATTTTCAGTTCTTTTGTGTATTTACCAAGAAGTAGGATTGCTGGATAAGATGGTACTTCTCTTTAGTGGAGGAAGTGAATATAGGGGGAGCTACATCTCCAGTCCTTTTTAATTTTGAGACAAGTCTCACTAAGTTGCTGAGGCTGGCCTCAAACTTGGAAACTTCCTGCCTCAGCTTTCAGAGTTGCAGAGATCACAGATGTGCATCCCTCTGCCTGGCTGGTTTGCTCATTTTTCAGCTGGGTTGCTGTTGCTGTTGAGTTGTAGGAATTCTTTAAGTATTCTGAATATTAACCCTTATATGGTTTGCAAATATTTCCTGCAGTTCTGCAAATATTTCACTCTTGATTGTTTCCTTTATTGCTTAGAAGTTTTTAAAGTTTGACACAGTCCCATTTGTCTATTTTTCAAAAAAATTTTTTTAGTTGTAGATGGACACAATATCTTTATTTTTTCTTATGTGGTGCTGAGGATTGAACCCTGTACCCCACAGATGAGAGGCAGGCGCTCTACCACTGAGCCACAACTCCAGCCCCCATTTGTCTATTTTTGCCTTTGTTATCTATGCTTTTGGGGTCATATCTAGGAAATCATTGTGAAATCCAATGTCATGAAGCTCTTCTCCCATGTTTTCTTCTAGGAGTTTTATGATGTCAGGTCTGTGTTTATGTCTTTAATCCATTTTGAGTTGTAATAGTATGAGGCAAAGATTCACTTTTTCTGTTTTTTGCATGTGGATATTCATATTGTCCAGCTCCATTTATTGAGGAGACCGTCTTTTCCCCATCATGCAGTGTTTTTAAAAATTTTTTTGTAGTTGTAGTTGGACAGAATGCCTTTATTTATTTTTTATGTGGTGCTAAGGATCGAACCCAGTGCCTCACACATGCTAGGAAAGTGCTCTGCCACTGAGCTACAGTGCCAGTCCCCCATCACACAATCTTGATGCTCTTTACTAAGATTATCTGCCCATATACATAAAGGTTTATTTTTGAGCTGTTCTATTCCTTTGGTCTATCTCTTTCTGCCATTACCAAACAACTGATTTTGTATCCTGCAATTTATGGCAAATTTGTTTAAAATTCCAACAGTTTCTTTGTGGACTCTTGGATTTTCTCCACATAAGATATTACTTTTATTTTTCCCTCCAATTTGGATGGCTGATATTTCTTTTTCTTGCTTAATTGCTCTGACTAGGAGTTCCAGGACTAATTTGAATAGATGTGGTGAAGGTAGGCATCATTTCTTTCTTTCTTTTTTTTTTTTTACGTTTCCCATGTCTTTTATTTTATTTATTTTATTTTTTTATTAGTTTATTTAATTGCATTTCAAGTCATAGCACATATATAGAGCTCAGTTTTTCCATTTCTCTGGTTGCAAACCAGATAGAGTTAACACCAATTGTGTTTTCATACATGCTCCAAGGGTAGTGATGACGATTTCTTTATTTCTGATCGTAGGAGAAAAGATTTCAGTTTTTCATCATTGAGTGTGATGTCAGCTGTGCACAGCCTCTTTATTAAACTTTCCTGGAACTCCTAGTTTGGGTGTGTCATCTGTTTCCTGCAGGACCCTGACTGGGACATCTGTAAAAGGTGTAAATGAGCTAGACACTGGGACAAGCTGTATAAGTACTTATTCCAGAGTTTGCAGAAGTAATTTTCATGACCAGTTCAGGCCTTGATACTGCATATGACTTTATGCCAGTTGCACTGATCAGCATAAATTTGCTAACAACTTTATTTTTCCAGATGGTCAGAGTTTTAAGCAGTAGATAACACTGGTCTTGTGCTGTTAGTTACTTATGTGTTTGAATGTGTTTATGTTTTTTCAGAAAGGTTTTTTTTTTCTTTTGGTACTAGGGATTGAACCCAGAGGTGCCTAACCACTGAGCCACATCCCCAACCCTTTTTCTATTTTATTTGAGACAGATCTTTCTAAGTTGCTTAGGGCCTCACTAAGTTGCTGAGGCTGGTCTTGAACTTGAGAACTTCCTGCCTCAGTCTCCCAAATCTCTGGGATTACAGGTGTGTACCACCACACTCGGCTGCAAAGGTATTTTTTGTTTTTAATATTTTGCTGCTTAGTTGTTAACAGTGCTTAGGCATTCATCAAATTAATTCTGTGGGGCCTCAACAATTTCTGCACACCATAGAGGAAGGCCCTGTGCCAGGAGCATAAAAGTTGACGGTCTTGGGTTCTAGCTTTTTTTCTCACTTGGTTAACTTTATGACCTTCGGGAGGTTTTTAACTTCCAGGGAGCCTGACAGAGTACCCATCCGAAAGTGTTGTATAGGGATTAAATGTGGATATGTGCCAGGCGCAGTGGTGCACGCCTGTAAACCCAGTGGCTCGGGAGGCTGAGATAGGAGCATCATGAGTTCACAGCCAGCCTCAGCAATTTAGAGACTCAGTGAGACCGTGTCTCTAAATAAAATACGAAAAAGGGCTGGGGATATGGTTCAGTGGTTGAGTACGCCTGAGTTCCATCCCTGGTCCCCCCCTCCCCCCCGCCCCAATGAGGATATGTGAAGAGCTCTAGTTCGCTGCCTGGCCCGACACAAAATAAACACTCTGTAAGTGGTAATTATTATTAAAAACTTGCATTAAGTTTGGGAACTATTTTCCAGTTTTGTGGATGAAAACAAAGTATTTTTAAAGTAACTTCCTGCCTGTGCATTGTTGCTGTTTGCACATGTTCTGAATGTCGGGAGGCTTTGAAGCTTGGCTTTCGGGTGCATTATTATAAACCTGCTAGTTTGATGATTGCTCTGTGGCATGGCGAAGTGCAAGCCAAGTGCAGCTCAAGGGCTGGCATTCCAGGGAGAGGGTGTTGGTTCCGGAGCTGGAGGGTGGAGGTGTAAAGCTGACTTGGGCACAAAACTGACCATGTGCTTTGGTCTTCTGGCTTGGCCTGAACTTGAATTCCTGCTCTCTATTCACTGAAGAATAGTGAATAGAGAAGGAAGAAAGGAAGACTATTAAAATAGGCTGTCAAACTGGGAGGAGGTAAGGGTGTGGGGAGGCAGATCTGATGGAATTGCCCTGACAGGTGGTGAGGTGGACTTCACTGCTTGCTCAAGCTGTTCATTAGGGGAAAATGAAGAAAAGGTGGAACAAATTTACAAAAGGCATGGTGGCACATCCTGCTGAAGTTAATCCAAACAGCTGTTAACAGTTTACTACACAAGTGATTATATGATTTTTTTTTTTTTTTTTTTTTTTTTGTGGTTCTGGGAATCTAACCCAGGCCCTCATGCATGCTAGGCTAGCTCTGAGCTACACCCCAACCCATATTTATGCAGTGCTGAGACTCAAACCCAGTGCCTCACACATGCTAGACAAGCGCCTTATCACTGAGTTGCAACCCCAGCCCTTCAGTAAACTTTATGGTATACCAGACTGCCTCTTTGTTTAATCTTATTTGGATGACTTGGTAGTGTGGGTGTGTATGTGTGTTTGTGTGTATGTTTGCATGTGTATGTACTAACTTGGGCCTTTAATATCTATGATGATGCTTTTAGATAACAGTCACAAAGAAAATGGAGTAAATTTGCTGGACGTGGTGATGCACATCTTAATCCCAGTGGTTCAGGAGGCTGAGGAGGGAGGATCACGAGTAAAAGCCAGCCTCAGCCACTTAGCAAGGCCCTAAGCCACTTAGTGAGAGCCTGTCACATAGTAAACTATAAAAAGGGGGCTGGGGCTGGGGCTCAGTGTTAGATTGCTTGCCTTGCACATGTGAGGCACTGGGTTTGATCCTCAGCACTACATAAAGATATAAATAAATAAAGATATTCTGTCTATCTACAACTAAAAACAATATTAATATTAATATATATATGTAAAGGTCTGGGGATGGGGATGTGGCTCAGTGGTTAAGCGCCCCTGGGTTCAATTCCTTGTTAAAAAAAAAAAAAAGGTTAAACTCTTATTTTTGTGTATGGAAAAATAGGTAGCTATTTTGCAAATCACACTTAACATCCATTGTTTTTTCCTAGAGAGAGTTAACTAGATTTGCAGACAGTATTCAAGGTAATCTAAAATCCCCAACTATACAGATGCTGTGCAGTGAGAACATTTGCCATATCAGAGACTACTTGGCAGGCTTTTTCTTGGTCATTACCTTCATGAGTTTATTTTGACAGGTTGGTTTCCTTAAAGGAAGGACTATTTATAGTTTTCTTTCTCCCTACCGTTTGGATCTTCAGCTATGACAGAGGCTCCACTTTCAACGTGTTTGTGGGAAAAGGACAGCTGATTGCAGGGATGGATCAGGCTCTGGTTGGCATGTGTGTAAATGAGAGGCGTTTTGTGAAGATCCCCCCAAAGCTTGCCTACGGAAGCGAAGGAGTTTGTAAGTTTTCCTTCTGTATTTATAAACACATCTGTAGAAGCAGCCAGAACATTTGCAGGCTGTTCATTCAAGCAGACCAGAGAATCTTAGACGCTTTAGATAGGGAAACATGAAAAGCAGTGAATACACACACAACTAAAATTTCCCTCATAGGTTTATCTCTTGAGATATGCAAGGATGTCATTGACACAGGTGTACTGAGTAATAACCTTGATGAGAGGAAAATCTTGGTTTTTTCCCTTCATTTTATTTAGAGGGAAGATGGAAGAAGAATGGGTCATTTTGGAATTATATACCAGTGACCTCGTTGAACCCACTGGGCTTCCGTTCACTTTGGCAGTGCCCTGGGTATTTGTTTGACTAGTCCAAAAGGCAGCAGTTTCTCATTGTGACCTCTTTAAATTTCTAGCTGGTGTGATCCCCCCAAACTCAGTGCTTCATTTTGATGTACTTCTGATGGATATTTGGAATTCTGAAGACCAAGTTCAGATTCACACTTATTTCAAGCCCCCCAGTTGCTCTCGGACCATCCAGGTGTCTGATTTTGTAAGGTACCACTACAATGGAACGTTCTTGGATGGGACACTATTTGATTCGAGGTAAGTCTCACAATTTATGGCAGTGTCCATGAAATGCCCCTTAATTCTTTCTGTCTTATCTGCTTTCTATATCAGTGAAGAAACCAGAAAGGGAGTGCTTCTCAACTCTAACTCGTACCAAAGCTTCTCTCTGTAAGACTTCTGCCTAGTGTTTCCTGCTCTGTGGTACCAGCATCAAAATTTAATAGATCTGAGGAAACTCTAAAAGCAGTCATTGCACATCTGGTTTAAGTGTTTGGAGATCTCATTAGCAAGTGAAGGGGCCATAGATGCACACATTTTGATTCATTTTGATAGTTTTCCCATGGAAAGAGAAGGGAAAGATGACCGCGTCTGCAGCTATGGGGAGAAATGGGGCTAAGTTGGAGAATAGGGTACCCTTTAGGATTTCCTCTCAGTACTGTGTGTTTGATTAGAGGAATAGCTGCTTCTTTTCATCAGTCAGTGTGGTATTAATACAAACTTCATTTCTGCCTAATCTTGGGGACTTCTGCTTTGTGTTTGAGAGCAAAGATCCATAACTGCTTGTCTCTGGGGTACATATGTGCTCATTGTTCAGCTGAGATTTGGGTAACAAAAATCCTCCTGAGGGAGGAGTTGGAAACACGGGTTATGGAACTTTTCCCCTTTCTCATTGGATTTCAGTCACAATCGTATGAAAACCTATGACACGTATGTAGGAATTGGCTGGCTGATTCCTGGAATGGATAAAGGGCTGCTGGGCATGTGTGTGGGGGAAAAGCGCATCATTACCATACCGCCTTTCCTGGCCTATGGGGAGGATGGAGATGGTAAGTTCTCTTTCTCATCATCCTTATTTTTATTGCAACGATTAATTCAGATGTGACCACATGAAACCAACCAGGCCTTTGGTCTAGACCAATACTATCCAATATGGTAGCCACTAGCTACAGGTGGCAACTTACATTAAATGAATGAATTAAAACTAAATAAAGTTAAAATTCCATTCCTTGATTACTGCAGTTTTAGGTTCTTAAGATTTTAAAAAATTTAAAGGGCTGGGGATGTTGCTCAGTGGTTAAAGCACCCCTATGTTCAATCCCTGGTACCAAAAAAAAGAGTCATAGTTTGATGAGACCTGATGAACTCGACAGCAAAAATGAGCACTTTTATCACTGCAGAAAGTTCCATTGGATGGTAGTTTAGATCATCTAGTGTCTGAAACTTCCATTCATTTGTGGTCATTGGTATTCATAAGTAATCACCCTGCCCCAGCCTTGTAAGCTGTGGCCTTGGGCATCAGTTTTGTTTTTTCTTTTTCTGTTCCATCTGTGATGATATTTGATTTAGACAGTTTAGAGGTTGCACATATCAAGATTAAAATTTAGCCATAAGTTAAAATTGCCAAAATTTCCTGGTTTGCATCTCTGATAGGTTTAATCTATGACATTAATTCCACAGGGACAGAATCAAAGCATAATGTTAGAAAATATATTAATTAGAATTACTATCCTGTTTATAGTTTTACTGTGAGGGAAAACATAGAATATTGACTGATAAAGAGGATTTCTTAGTTACTCATATTTGAATTTTAGGCATATTTAATCATAATGACAGAATGATATAACCAAGAAACCTCCAGACATTTAAATTGCAGGTACATATGGAATAAAGACTAGAAATGAGGACATGATGCTATTTAAGGAGGTAGTTGTGCTACTCAACTTAGAATAACCAGTGTAATCTTTTCTAATCTGTTTCCTGGAAACAGAGCAGGAGGCAAAGACAGTCTCAGTAGATGGGACTCAGCCTTCTTCCTATGTTCACTTTCATATATTTATATGCTCAAAATCTGCAGACAGTTTCTTGAAAAGAGAGTGGGGGAGTGAGTAGAGTACCCTACTAAAAGAAAAATAAAGTTTGAAAATCATTGCCATAAATATATCTTAATTCTCCTCTCCCTGAGATGTCATTATTCTTATTGATATTCTCATTGTCTCATCCTTGGCCAGTGAAAGTTTACTCACCTTGGTTCACAAATGCTTTTGACATCATCCACATAACAAAACAAGCTGCCCAGCCAAATGTGAATGTTATTGATTTATCTTTTTCTTTTTCTTTTTTTCATTTCATATCAGAGATTGAACCCAGGGGTGTTTTACCACTGAGCCACATCCCCAGCCTATTTTTATTTTTCATTTTAAGACAGGATCTCTCTAAGTTGCTTAGGCTGGCTTTGAACTTATAATTCTCCTGCCTCAACCTCCCAAGCTGTTGAGATTACAGGCCTGCACCATTGTGCCCAGCACTGATTTATCTTAAGTAAAGAATTAATACTTTAAATATTTAAAATACTTTATTTAAAATTAAAAAAAATTTTTTTTTGGTACTAGGATTGAACCCAGGGGTGCTTACCCACTGAGGTACATCTGCAGCCCTTTTAAATTTTTTATTTTGAGACAGGGTCTTGCTAAGTTGCTGAGGCTGGCCTTGGACTTGCAGTCCTCCTACCTCAGTATCCCCAGTCACTGGCCTAAAAGAAGTTATTTAAAAAATATATTTGAAAAAATATAAAGCAATATACAGCAATTCAAGTATAACTTTAAATGGGTGAATGATATCTCAGCAAAGCTGTAAGTAATATTATTCAGTTGGTACATGTTAATGTTTGAAAAATTTAAACTGTGGGATTACTTTTAAGACTTTTTTGAGCTGGGGATGTAGCTTAGTGGTAAGAGCATTTACCTAGCATATGTGAGGCCCTGCCTCCCATTCCCCAGCACCGTGGGAAAAAAAACAACAATACAACCACTTTCTCTTTTCCCTTTAACTAAAAGATAAAGTGCAAAAGATTAATACTCTGTCTCATACATACTTCTGGATTAACCACACCTTACATTCCAGAGGCTGACTCAGCAGCCTGCTTTTAACAGATTTCATCATCCTCTAAGGGGAAGGATACACAAAGGGTGGGCTCTGCCAGGGGCTCAATTGAAGGAGCCCAGGCATGGCATGCCATCTGGGTCAGTTGCCCCGGTCAACTCCTTTAAATGGTATAACATGCATTGAAAGAGTTGTCTTGGGGGTTGGGGTTTTAGCTCAGTGGTAGAGCGCTTTCCTAGCACATGTGAGGCACTGGGTTTGATCACCAGAACCACATAAAAAACTAAATAACAAAATAAAGGTATTGTGTCCATCTACAACTAAAAATATTTAAAAAAAAAAAAAAAAAAAGAGTTGTCTTGGGCTGGGGTTGTCGCTCAGTGGTAGAGCGCTTGCGTAGCATGTGTGAGGCACTGGGTTTGATTCTCAGCACCATACGTAAATAAATAAAATAAAGGTCTATTGACAACTAAAAAAATATTTTAAAAAAAGAAAGAGTTGGTTTGTCAGTTAACATTATTTTATCTCAAATTTCGGGATTTAGAATTATTTATTGATTGATGTTGATCTTTGCAGGAAAAGCTAGTACCCTGTGGGATCATGTGGATTATCCTTTTGCAGAAACTTCCACTCATTCATGGCCATTGTGTTCATAAGGAAGCTCTCTGCCCCTGCCTTACTAGCTGTGGCCTTGGGTACCAACCTCTTTTGCTTTCCCATCTGTGAAATGAGATTGGAATTAGTGTAAAGGTCATAGACATCAAGGTAGACATATATCCATATGATATCAGAATTGCCAAATTTTCCAAATTTGCACTTTTCTGCTGTGTTTTGCCTATGATATTAATTCCATATGGCATACTGTTAGAAAATATATTAATTAGAATTAATGCAGATACAATCATCCCTTGGTACCTATAGGGGATTGGTTCTGGTATACCCTGCAGATTCCAAAATCCTCATGTGCTGAAGTCCTTTACATCAAAATGGGATAATATTTGCATATAATCTGTACATATTCTCCTTAATGCTTTAGATTACCTGTAATACCTAACACAATGTCAATGCTATGTAAATAGTTGTTATGCAGTACTGTTTAAGGAATGATGACCAAAAGAGTTTATACCTGTTCAGTACAGACACGATTTGTTTTTGTTTTTTTAAAATATTTTGATCAGCCGTTGGTCGATCCATAGATGTGGAAGACTTGGCTATAGAGGGCTAACTGTATTCAATACATCCACACTGTTAGGAATATTTGACCAAAACAGAATTATGTAGAGAGAGAAATAATTTGAAGACTTGAAATTTTGGGTTGTGGGTATAACTTTTGTTGTTCTTATCTTAGCTAACTTTGGTTTATTTATATCCTATTTTGGGTACACTTAAACAATTGAATTTTGCATTTTACTTCTTAAGAAAATTGATTGTAGGTTTCAAAGAACAAGTCTTTGTAATATTCTCCAGAACCAACGGAGAGCTTTGGAATTGTACCTTTAAAAGTCTGTGGTTTGCATTTGTACACAAACAGACACCCACAGAGGTATGTATTTGGCTTTGCTTGTGGGCGTTGATTTGCCAGCATGAGCATAGACAGTGTGAACATCGCTTCTGTCATTTCAATTAGCTTGCTCCTTTTTCTGAGTAAATCAAGCTGTACATGGTACCCACCAGCCCATGGTCAGACACCGTGGAAACCCCATAGTTAGACACCATGGGAGACCATCCAAGTCTTAGAAGAATGTTTGTTTCCTTGTCTTGAATACTTGAAGTAATGAGTAACACCAACACAGAGGGTGTGGTGTGGTGAAGTCCCTCCTAGATCTTGTGTCCTGATTGCCTCATCTTCCTCCATTCCACTCTAGGGAAAGACATTCCTGGACAGGCATCCCTGGTATTTGATGTTGCGTTGTTGGATCTCCATAACCCCAAGGATAGCATTTCCATTGAGAACAAGGTCATACCTGCAAACTGTGAGCGGAGGAGTCAGAGTGGGGACTTCCTTAGGTATCATTACAATGGCACGCTTCTGGACGGCACCTTCTTTGATTCCAGGTGAGGAAACAACAGGAGCCTCATTCACCAGAACATCTTATTGAATGAAGTTTACTCCTGGTGGAATGTGATCTGAGTATCTGTCAGTGCTGATTTCATATGTTTATCTCCAATATAGGTCTCTCTTTTCTGATTCTGAATTTCTTCAGAGGCTGCCACGACAGTGGCCTTTTGGGGGCTGATTTAGCTGGGTCTGCAGGAAAAGAGGAGAGGCTCACCCTAGACTCCTACCATCATCCTATCCTGGGTTTGTCTGTCCCATGGGGTCTAGCATGGGAGCGGACAGAAATGAGGTCAAGGAGGTACATGGATCTCCTTGGTGGTCCAACCAATTTGGTGCCAGGAGACTTGGGTACCATTTCCTGTCTGTGGTGTGCCAGCTGTGTGACTTTGAACTGCATTTGACCTCTCTGAACTTCAGGAGCTTCAGTGTATCCCCTGTTCCAGAGCCTTTCTCAGAGATGATTAGATGAGGTATATGGAAGTGCTTTGCAATCTTTAAAGCTGATCAGATGCATTCAGCTCCCTTCTGGATGTCGCAGAGGCTAATTACTGTGCCTCTTGTGTTACTCAAAGTTTTATCAGCAGCTGTACAGATGGCTCTAGTGTGTTCCTTTGTTATGCCTTGCTCATGCAAGTGGCATGTGTTGTTTGGAACCACTCCTTTAGCTTCCTGTGAACAAGTAGTGACAAAAGCCTACCCCTCTGAGGTAACAGACTCCTAGTTTATTTAGTCATTCAAAAGTATCACAGAAGGCCAGGTGAGATGGCATACACCTATAGTGCAACTGACTCCCAGCGAAGGCAGGGGGATTGAAAGTTGAAGGCCAGCCTGGGCAATTTAGCAAGACCCTGTCTCAAAAATAAATATTTTACAAAGGGCTGGGGGTGTAGCTTGGTGGTAGAGCACTTGCCTAGAATGCATGAGGCCTTGGATTCAATCCCTAACACTGAGGGAAAAAAATAAAAAATAATTTCTGTTCTCAAAGGTAATATGTTCTTATTGTATAATTGAAACAATGCAAAGATGTGCAATGAAAAATTTCCTATCAATCCCTTCCATTCTGGCCATCCAGAGGCAGTATATTAACCTTCCTCAAGCTCTGTTCATTCTTATGGATTGAACCAGGCACAGTGGTGTACTCCTATAATCCCAGTGGCTCAGGAGGCTGAGGCAGGAGAATCTCGAGTTCAAACCCAGCCTCAGCAATTTAGCAAGGCCCTGTCTCTAAATAAAATATAAAACAGGACCAAGGATGTTGCTCAGTTGTTAAGTGCCCCTGGGTTCAATCTGCAGTACCAAAAAAAAAAAAAAGAAGAAGAAGAAGAAGAAGAGGAAGGAGGAAGAGAAGGAAAACACACTAGGGATTGAACCTATGATACTCTACCACTGAGCTTCTTCTCCAGCCCTTTTTATTTTTATTATTTATGTATTTTGGTACTGAGGACTAAACCCAGGGGCACTTTGCCACTGAGCTGTGTACTCAGTCCTCTTTTTTTTTTATTTTGGAACAGGGTCTCGCCAAGTTGTCCTGACTGGCCTCGATCTTGTGATCTTCCTCCCTTAGCCTCCCCAGTTATTGGGATTACAGGTGTGCACCACTGTTTTAGCTAATCCATCTGGAATTTACTGTGGTATCAGCGTGACAGAGTCTCATTTTTCCCCCCAGGTGATTGGTTATCTTTTTCCCCACAGTCTGTCATTGAATAACTACCTTTTCCCCACTCATCTAAAATGTACTTAATTATGCACTACATTCTTTTTTAAAATGGTTGTACATGGACACAGTAACTTTATTTTATTGATTTCTTTATTTATTTGGTACTGGAGATTGAACTCAGGGGCACTCGACCACTGAGCCACATCCCCAGTCCTATTTTGTGTTTTATGTAGAGACAGGGTCTCACTGAGTTGCTTAGCACCTCGCCGTTGCTGAGGCTGGCTTTCAACTTGCGATTCTCCTGTCTCAGCCTCCTTAAGTACTGAGATTACAGGTATTTTTTATTTTTTTAATGTGGTGCTCACAGTGCTAGGTGAGTGCTCTACCACTGAGCCACAACCCCACCCATGCACTAAATTCTTATGTATACTTTTGGGTCTTTGTCTAGAATTTTTATCCATTTCTCTTTATTTATCTCTTCCTGAACACCTTTAACTGTTACAGTTTTTTAATTTGTATGATACAATATACTTTTTCTAAATATAATTTTTCCCTACTAAGTGATATATTGACATGGTTCAAAATCCAAAAGTTTAAAAGTGTCTACAATGACAAATTTCTCTTATATTTGTCCCTTAGCTGTGTAATTCCCCTCCCTGTAGGAGAACAGCATTATTAATGTCATAGATCTTCCATGCATGTACAATGAAATATGTATATATATTTCCCCTTTTTAAGTTTTTATCATTTATTTATTTGTTTTTTAACTTTCATTTGTTAGTGCCAGGGGTTGAACCCAGGGGCTCTTAACCACTGAACCACATCCCCAACCCTTTTTAATTTTTATTTTGAGACAGGATCTCTCTAAGTTGATTAGGGCCTTGCTGAGTTGCTGAGACTTAGCCAGGTGCAGTGGCGTATTCCTGTCAGCCCAGTGGCTTGGGAGGCTGAGGCAGAAAGATTGCAAATTCAAGGCCAGTCTCAGCAACTTAGGGCCTAAGCAATTTAGTGAGACCCTGACTCAAAATAAAAAATAAAAAAGGTTAGGGATGTGACTTAGTGGTAAGCACCCCTGCGTTCAATCCCCAATGCAAAATAAATAAATAAATAAGAAATAAATAAATACATAAGAAATAAATTGTTAAGACTGACCTTGAACTTGTGATCCTCCTTCCTCAGCCTTCTGAGTTGCTGGGATTACAGGCTTGTGCCACCACGCCTGGCTCAAGATAGGCTTTTTGCTTCATTTTCACCAGGGTGTGTGTGTAATGGGTGCAGATAATGGTGGCCTAGATATGAAGTTTTATTATTTTATTCTGGAATCTTCAGGCTTTGGGGAATTGATTCCTCTTTTCATGAGACATATAGTAATTAGACTCATTGGCCATTTGTAGAGAGGCTGGATTACTCCATGGAGGGGAACACTTGGGCCTCCTGCCTTGGGGTGCTTGGGAATCCCAGGTTCTCACCAGAGGTAGTTTGGTGAGCAGGGCTATAGAAAGGAGGCTTCACCCAGACTGTGGTCGAGATTGCAGAAATAAATTGCTATCAGTATATGTGCTACTCTTTTTTTTTTTGGGGGGGCCAGGGATTGAATCCAGGGGCACTCAACTACTGAGCCACATCCTCAGCCCCTTTTAAAAAATATTTTATTCAGAGACAGGGTCTTGCTGAGTTGCTTAGGGCTTCCCTAAGTTGCTGAAGCTAACTTTGAACTTGTGATCCTCCTGCCTCAGCCTCCTACCCCTGTGACACTGGCATTAGAGGCATGTCCCACTGCGCCCAACTATATGTGCTATTTTTCTGGCCCTCTGAATATTCATATCTAGAGCTGGAGGTTAACTCAGTGGTAGAGCATAACTTGACATGGGTACGAAGTGTACAGTAATCTCATTTAGACTAGCTACTTTTCTTCATGGTTGCTTCTCATTATCCACATTGCATAGCCAGAGGGTTGAATAGCTTGTTTCTGGGACTCTTTCTGCTGGTGGCTACTCACTGTTCACCATTCCAGGGGAGCAAGTTACCTGGCTGGGTCTTGCTTCTGTGGCTTACCTATTCTGGGGCCCAGAAGCCTGTGTGGTCCTGTTGCATCACAGTCCTGACTCAGTTTACACAGACACTGTGGTGTCCCCCACGAATCACCTCTTTCTTGTCTTTTTTCTAGCTACTCAAGGAACCGCACCTTTGACACATACATCGGGCAGGGCTACGTGATTCCTGGGATGGATGAAGGTTTACTTGGTGTTTGCATTGGAGAGAGGCGAAGGATTGTGGTCCCCCCTCACCTGGGGTATGGAGAGGAGGGAAGAGGTGGGTATCACCTGCCTTCCTCATTGGCTGGCTGCTTCCACATTGCTCAGTTCAGGTCAAAACGGAAGCCAAAGTTCAGCTGAAGACTTGATTGCATCAAATGGATTTAGTTTTTAGAGTTGTTATTTTTCTTTGTTCCTCTTTCTTATTTTCCTTTTGAAATTTTTTAAACCTACACCAAAGTTGAAAGATCTGTATGGTGAATTCCACTTTGTCTCACCAATTGCTAACATTTTGTTCTATTTTATCTTTTTATGTTTGTTTATTTATTGGCTAAACTGTTTGAAAGTAAATGCAAAAGCCCCCTTTGAGTTTTTGTTTTGAATAGCATGAAATTCACTCATTCAAATATGTAATTCAGCTTGGGTGTGATGATTGAACCCAGGGGCACTTTATCACTGAACTAATTCCCAGTCCTTATTTTTTATTTTGAGATAGGGTATCACTAAGTTGTTGAGACTGGGCTCCAACTTGGGATCCTCTTGCCTCAGACTCCCAAGTCACTGGGATTATACATGTGCACCACCATGCCCAGTGCCAATAGCTTTTAATGGCTTCATAGGGTTTGTTTGTTTGTTTGTGTCTCTTTTTTTTGGTACTAGGGGTTGAGCCCAGGGGTGCTTTATCACTGAGCCACATCCCTAGCCCTTTTCATGTTTTATTTTGAGACAGGGAATTGCTAAGTTATTTTAGGGCCTTGCTAAGTTGCTGAGGCTAGCTTTGAACATGCAATCTTCCTGCCTCTGCCTCCTGAGTTGCTGAGATTATTAAGTGTGTGCCACCATGCCCAGTGGCTGCATAGTATTTCATAACAGTTTGTCTTAATTGTATTTTCTTTTATATGCCATTTTGTTTTTTTCTGACTTGCTTAGACTTGCTTAGGAATAATTGATGGTAGTATTTACTTTGCTTTTGTATTCTTTTGCTGATGGAATTCTGGCTGGCTCACTGGTTGTACACATTGACTTTGTTAAACTTTTTTCTGATTTCTGCTGATAAATCATGTCAGTCTTGGGAATTTTCCTTGTAGGGTTCATTTCAGAGCATCTAGGAAACATCAAGCTGGTTGGAAACTAGAGTGTACCATGGAAAAGCATGGTTTTATCCCTGACTTAAATTTCTGACTTAAGCCACCACAGGTCATAGCTTAAGAAACATTCAAGAGTTTTTGCTTCATGCCCTGTTTGTTTAGTGTCTTGATACTGTTGTTTGTATCATGTAATTTCTACATCCAGCCACATACATACAGAAATGCAGACATACCTCTGAGCATGCTTGTATTGTGATGATCCTTGAGGACTGAGCCTTCCTTTGTCTAGAAAGAGCACATTGATGGAAAACATTTGCTTAAATTATTTTTTACTTTTGGCTTTCCATCAAGTATGAGACAGAGCTCTGCAAAGAATTATATAAGGCTCTGGGAAGCATCCAAAGGCTCATAAATTTTCAGAGCATGAGAATGCTTTGTTCTGACTCATGTTGCGGTGGGAGAAGGGCCCCCTGATGTGTAAGCCCCAAGTGCTGTTGTGTGGGGCCTGCTTCTGTCCTCTTGATTAGCACCCGTGGCCTCTTCATGAGGGTTGCATAGGTTCTAATGCTGATTTGTGGGACTGACCCCAGAAAGGTGTCAAGATGTAGATCTTGGTTTATGGCTTCCTTACCACAATCTGTAGGGCCAGGCTCACAGTAAGGGCTCAGTACATATTTGTGGCAGGAACAAATAACTGGGCCCTCTATTGCTCTCAGCTTCTATCAACCCCTAATTTTGTTGTAGCCACTTTCCCCTGCAGGACTGGTGGGAGAAGGGTAGGCCTTCTGGAAGAAGTTTTGGATGTTTCTGTTGTCTGCTTTGTCCCATGAGGACAGCCCTGGAATTAGGATGCTTAGATGTGTTTGTAGCCCTAAAGTCGGAACAGATCCCACCCACAGGATTATCCAGGAATCTCTTCCTTGATGGTTTGCTGTTACTCAAATTACAAATTGCCTTTTCAGCATTCTTACAAGAAAAAGGAGAATGAGGAAAATAACTTCTTTTTACCCATTGTATAACTGGGACTTCTTGCACACAGACTCATTCAAACCTGGAAACAATCCCTGAAGTATTATTATCCTCATTTTTTAAATAAAATAATGAAGTTCATAGAAGTTGAGTCCTTTGCCTAAGACCATAAGAGCTAATCATCGATGGAGCCAGAATTGGACCCTTGGCTCTCTGATCTCATAGGCAGATGGAAAGAATGAGTTTTCATTAAGTAATGACTTATTAATACCCATAAATGAAGATCTGAGGACTCAAACCAGAAGTCTCAGAGCTCTCAGAGGAAACTCACAACTACCAGGAGTGAAGGAGTTTCCCTCCTGGGCTAGGCAGCTGGCTGCCTTTCTTTAGTGTGTGTGTGTGTGTGTGTGTGTGTGTGTATGCACGCACATGTGTGCACACACTTGCACACTGGGGATTGAATGCAGGGCTTCTCACATGCTAGGTAAGCACTTTGCCACAGAGCTATGTTTGCAGCCATGTGTCTTGTCTTGGGGAGGCATTCTCGTGGTGAAAATGGAATGACTACTTCTGCATTGGTTAAGGGTTCATTTGGGGAGGGGGAGGAGGCTGGGGTTAGGGCCATAATGAAATGATGGATTATTTGCACTTGTTTGTTGGTGGGCAGTCATTCCTACACTTAATCTATAAATAGCTTTATGAAGTCAGAGCAAGATGGAGGGGTGGGAGGCCTGCTGGCTGCCTGAGGCTCAAAGCCCTCTCTTAGGGCTCAAGGTCTGGTCTCTGATTTTGTAGTCTCAGAAACTCCATTTGCATGTACATCCAAGATTCATTGAATATCTTTATGACCAGGTCCTGGCTGTAGGTGTTGGGGATTCATCAGAAAAGACAAACAAAATTCTCTGCCCACACAGAGCTTATATCTCTGCTGATGCGTGCTTATACCTCTGGATTAACCAGGTATCTGGTAGACAAGCTCATGTTAACTTCCTGGTGTTAAATGTGGTAGTTTCTTGAGTGGGTGTGAATCAACCTCTGGACTGATCAAAATGCTTGAATCTGCAGTCCCCAGTGCCAGGGTAGCTGAGTGAGTCATCAGGAGAGTGCCTGACAAGCTGGGGCAGATCTCAGGGGTCGGGGACGGGGAGGAGACTATTCCATTTTGCCCTTGGAGGGGGTAATATTTGCATTGACCAAATTGGTGTCTGCCTATCTGTGTCCCTCTGTCTGGGAAAGTCAGTTGCTCACTTAACATTTTAACATAATGTTCCTTAAATTTGTTTGCCTGTCAGAGACCCCTGGAACTCTTTTTATAAATGTCAATGCCTGGTCCCTCTGTAATACAAGTGGTTCTCAAATGTTGGTGCAGGACACAGATGAGAATCCCTTGAAGAACTTAAAGATCACCAGACCAGCAGGAGAGTGGCTGGCCTTTGTGTGCTCACCAAGTCCTCCAGAACATTCTCATACCTAACCAAGACTGAGACCACTGCTCTAGGTGGGCCACTTCTGAATCTCAGACTAGGGCCCAGGCATTGACATCATTTGCAATGCTTCCAGATGACTTTTTTTTCTTTTATTCTGTGAAGGTGAATTACATAATTATTATTATTTTTTTACTATAGTAGAATATATATAGCATAAATTGTATAATTCAGTGGCATTAAACATGTTCACAGTATTATATTAACCACCACTGCTATCTACACCCCAGACTCTTGCATTATCCTCAGTATAAGCTCAGAACCCATTACACAGTAGCTCCCCAGTCTCTCATCCTCTAGACCCACATAACCACCATTCTGCTTTCTGTCCCCACAAATTTATCTATTCTATGTATTTCATGTATATGGAGCCATACAATATTTGTCCTTCTGTATCTGGCTTATTTTAGTTGGCCATAGTTTTCAAGGCCCATTCATATTTTAGTATATATCAAAATGTGCTTCCTTTTTTTTTAAATGTCCTTCTTTTGTATGGTTGAAATATAAATATATTAAATATAAAACTATTCCATTATTCCAATATACTGTCTATCCTTTCATCTGTTGTGGACAGATTGTGAATGATGCTGCTTGAATATTGGTGAACAAATATTTTTTCATATCTCTGCTTTAATTCTTTTATCTATATATCTAGGAAAGATTTTTCAAGCTTATTTTTTATTGAGATACAATTCACACACTATAAAAATCAATGGATTTGTTGCTGAGCATGGTGGTGCATGCTTGTAATCCCAGTGACTCAGGAGGCTGAAGCAGGAGAATCGCAAGTTTGAAGCCAGCCTCTGCCAGTTAACAAGGCCCTAAGCAATTTAGAGAGATCCTGCCTCAAAATAAATAAATTAGTATATAAATTTTTTTTTAAAAGGCTGGGGATGTGACTTAGTGGTTAAGCACCTCTGGGATCAATCACCAGTACCATCAAAAAAAAAAAAATTAACGAACTTATTACTGTGCAGAAGGCTTGCTCTACTTGCCACAGATGAAGCCATCAGTCAAAGCAAGTCCTTGATAGAGCAAGAAATTTACTGTCATACACTAGCTAATAGGGGGATGGCAAGGATTCTTGTTCCTAAAGAGCCATTTTTGCCAGGAGGCTGATTTTACAGATGGTTTGCATCGCACACTGGTGGATATTTTCTCATAGGTAGAGGTTTGAGGTCCAGTGACAAACATCTGATCCTGGTTGCCTAGTCAGGAGATGCTTTTCTGTTTTGCAAGTCTCAAAAACCAAGATCATGGGCTGGGGATGGAGCTCAGTGGCAGAGTGCTTGCTTAGCAAATGGGAGGCCCTGATTTCAATCCCTAGCACCACAAAATAAAACAAAAATAAAAAAACAAAGGTCACTTTCTTTGGGCTATTCTTGTCACTGCTGAGCAATTCCTATTACACAATGGATAGGCAAGAGGGGTAGCTTCAGTCCTCTTGTTGATCACCAAACTTTGCAATTACTCAATGAGACCCTGTCTCTACATAAAACACAAAATAGGGCTGGGGATGTGGCTCAGTGGTCAAGTGCCCCTGAGTTCAATCTCCAGTACCAAAAAAGAAAACTTCACAATTAAGTGTATATGTGTGTTTTAGAGGAGAAACCAATCATGAAACACAGAAAGATACTTGGCAGGGATGGGAGGTGGGGTGTTCATGTATCTCTATTTGAATTGTGTCTATTGCTGTGGTTTTGAGCGAGATATATTTTTTCTTTTTCTTTTTTAAATTTTTAATTTTTAGTTATACATGACAGTAGAATGTAGAATGTATTTTGGCAGAATATACATACGTAAAGTATAACTTATTCAATTTAGGTTCCTACTCTTGTGATCATACATGATGTGGAGTTACCCTGGTCGTGTACAGAAATACAAGGCTAGGAAAGTTATGACCAATTAATTCTGCTGTCTTTCCTGAGATATATTATATTTGATTTGGGTTTCTTATAGTAAAATGAAGAAATAATGCTGTATAAAGCTATTTAAAAATTTTTTGACATTTAAACTTTTCTGAAATGATCTGGGGGGAGGGGTGTTGCAACTGATGCATCTGTCTAAGGTGTCTCCTTTCCCAAGCTGTCATTTAATTCAAGGAGTATCTTTTAGTCTTGGATTTGTAGTAATGCCCAGCTTATCAGGTTGCCCCAGGGAGTTAATAAGAGAACATATGTGAAAAACACTTGTAAACTCTAAACCTGTATTCAGATGTGAGATATTTTCAAAAGTGGAGATAATGGAAAAGAAAGATGTATTAATAATGTGTAGAACAAATAGATTGCGTTGCAAAAGCACTGGGTGTCTCAGGCATACTGTCCTAAGGGATGTGCATGGGCCAGTTTTGTTCTTTCCTCTGTGAAGTGTATGAGTTTTTGTTTTTCTTGAGCAGTAGTTGAGCACTGGAGTGACTTTAACTCTAGGCCAATGTTCCGGTCCCATGCCTTGACTTCTCATGGGGGAGGAGCAAGCCTCCATTTGTGTGAGCTTGAGTTTTCCTCTGTGATCAATTGACCCAATCAATGTCTTTCAGGCTTAACGATTCTTTGGGGCTACAGGCCACATT